>NW_006497889.1:995009-1080033 GCF_000471905.2 Amborella trichopoda
ATATATATACTCNCAGCGCTCTCATGTTGTCAAGAGCCTAAACTGGCACAACCTCGATCTATGCGGCAGACCCTAAATTGTAAAGCCTAGATCAGTGTTGTACGACCCTAAACTGCACAGCCTCGACCTGTGCTGTAAACTGCATAGCCTCAATCCGTGCGGCACGCCCCTAAAATGTATAGGTTCGGTCCGTGCTGCACCACCCAAAACTTCACAGCCTCAGTCCATGCTGCATGACCCTAAGCTGCACAGGCTCGGTCAGTGCTGAACGTCCTTAAACTGCATAGCCTCGGTCTATGCTGCATAACCTTAAACTGTACAGCCTAGGTCCATGCTGCACGACCCTAAACTGCACAACCTCGGTCCGTGCTGTAGGACCTTAAACTGCACAACCTTGTTCCTTGCTGCACGATCCTAAACTGCACAGCATTGGTCCATGCTACATGACCCTGAACTACACAGCCTTAGTCCATGCTGCACAACGCTAAACTGCAGAGCCTCGGTCCATGCTGCACCACCCTAAATTGCACAGCCTCGGTGTGCGCTGCACGTCCCTAAACTGCCCAACCTCGATCTTTGCTGCACAACACTAAATTGTATAACCTAGGTCTATGTTGTACGACCCTAAACATCACAACCTCAGTCTGTTCTGCACGACCCTAAGTTGCGTAGCCTTGGTCCATGTTGCACGACCCTAAACTGCACAGCCTTGGTCCATGCTGCATGACCCTAAACTGCACAGCCTCGGTCTGTGCTGCATGATCCTAAACTGCACAGCCTTGGTCCATGTTGCACGACCCTAAACTGCACAACCTCGATCCGTGCTGCACAATCCTATACTGCATATCCTTGGCCTGTGTTGTACGACCCTAAACTGCACAGCCTCCATATGTTTTCCACGACCCTAAACTACACAACCTCCGTTAGTGCTACATGACCCTACACTGCACAGCCTCCGTTTGTGCTGCATGACCCGGAACTGCACAGCCTCAATCCTTACTGCACGACCCTTAGCTACATAGCCTTGGTTCTTGCTGCATGACCATAAACTGCATAGTCTCGATCTGTGCTACACGACCGTAAATTTCACGGCCTCGGTCCGTACTACACAACCCTAGACTGTACAGCCTCAGTTTGTGTTGTACGACCATAAACTGCACAATCTCAATCTATGTTGCATGACCCAAAACAGCACAGCCTCGGTCCGTGTTGCACGACCTTATACTGCACAGCCTCAGTTCGTGCTGCACAACCCTAAACTATACAACCTCGATCCGTGCTGCACCACCCTCAACTGCACAGCCTCGGTCCGTGCTGCACGACCCTAAACTGCACAGCCTCAGTCCATGCTGCATGTCCTTTAACTGCACAGCCTCGGTCTGTGCTACCCAACCCTAAACTTTACATCCTAGGTCCGTACTGCCCGACCCTAAAGTGCACAACCTCGGCTCGTGCTGCATGAACCAAAGTTGCACAACCTCAATCAGTGTTGCACGACCCTAAACTGCACAACTGCAAAGGCTCGGTCTGTGTTGCACGAACCTAAACTACACAGCCTCGGTCCGTGCTGCATGACCCTAAACTGCACAGCCTCGATCCGTGCTGCACGACCTTGAACTTCACAACCTCGGTCCGTGCTGCATGACCCTAAACTTCACCGCTTCGGTCTAGACGCACCACCCTAAACTGTGTGGTCCAAACTATATGACCTTAAACTGTAGCGGTGGTCCGTGCTGCATGACCTTAAACTACATAGAACCACGATCAAAACTATACGACCTTAAACTTTAGCAGTGGTCCATGCTTTATGACCCTAAACTGCACAGCACCATGGTTCAAACTATATGATTTTAAACTATAGCGAAGGTCTAATTTCATGACCTTAAACTGCATGGTCCTAGTCATATGATGTTAAACTACATAACCATGGTCTAGTTGTGTGACCTTAAACCATAGCACCCGTCCTAGCCGCATGATGTTAAAAGGATCAGCAACCACATTCCAACTGTATGACCTTAAACCATATTGCACGTTCTGCTGACATGCTGATAAACTGCTTTGCCTAGGCCACGGAGGCATGACCATAAACTCGCCCCCACTTACGTGCACACACCTTTACGTGCCCTTTCACGCACGCCTTTCCTAACCTACTTGATAGTGTGCGCGCACCACCTTCATTACCTCCTCAGTGAGTCCATTCATTTCATCACCATACCTCATTCCCCACTAACTTCTCACCTATGCTCACAAAATGGTGAACCATCCTGCCATCCTTACTCATTGTAAGTTAGTGGGTCACCATCGTCCACACACATTTCATACATCGTCTATCTCCCATAGAAAACCCCGAGCCATCTCCCTAAGTGAACCAAACCACCACCATACTCACTCCATCACCTTGATAGACTGTCATCCATCACCATCACAGTCCAGCGGTATGACCTTAATCCATAGTGCATGTCTAGGCTGCATGTTGTTAAACTATTTCACACAGGTCCCAGAGGAATGACCTTAAACACGCCTTCACAAAGAAAAAGAGAAAAGAATATTGGGCATAGTGTATACCTGAACAAGGGAACACTCTGAGTAAAAATGACGGATGGGCATAGTCACAAAACCATGAGTAAAAGAGTTCCGTGAATAAAAAAATCGTGCATAGTAAAAATCTGAAAGGGCATCGTGAGCAAGAATGAAAAACAAGGGTCGACATGACCAGAAGGTCATGGGTAAAAGAACCCCATAATAAGAAGTTGGTGAAGACCGTCTCTATGGCGCCTGTTCTCAAGACTCTATGGCGCCTGTTCTCAAGACCTAGCGAAAATCCACAAAGGACGCTTAGATCAATAAACAGGTTGATGCAACACTCGCCTCAATAAGTGGCTTCAATCATCACTCAAAGAAGAAAATCCCTGGAGACATAAAATCCACGAACCCAAAAACTTGAGCTTCAAAGAAAAGATTCTGACAGTCAGAGTCCAGTTGCAAAAAGACTTGAAAGATAGAAGACTCGCCAAGACAACAAGACAAGTCTCATGAGGAAGAACATTATTCTCACAAGGTCACAATTACAGTCTAAGAAACAAACATTAGAACGAAAAGAAACTGACAAAGCAAGGGGAGAACCTGTCAGAGACTTCAGCTCACCTAGCTAACAGGCCCAAACCTTCGGGACCGGCTAACACTGCAGCAGACTGGACCCGGTAGTTGAGACCCAAAGTGGTACTCTGAAGGTCAAAATCAAACCTGGTGTAGCAGTAAACAGTACCTACCAAAGCAAACCAAGGAACCCAGACCAAATGGGAATAATGCCCTTTGCCAATGCACTCAATTGCCAGATGGGCCCGATTCTGACTAACGAAGTCCATACAAAATCCTCATATTCAAAATCACAAATATTCCGCACGAGGTTGAGAACTTCAACAAGATCACTCAAAAATTTCTCTTCTCCCCCTAAAGTCTCCATGAACGGACCCGTGAACAACACATCCCTACGTCTGAGCATCCTAGTTACACCATTACGTGAATCTCCTCGACATTCACGTGGTCCGATGGCTAGGAAGGAAAAAAAGTAAAAGCTGAAGGAAAATTTCTAAATGATTGTCCTTCTCACTTCTCTTGAAGCACAACATTCGGTGGGGCAAGCTGTTTGCACGTATTTTTCAGCACCTTGTGTCCCTCATAGGAGCAGGTCAATAAAGCCTACAAAACAGTGAAAATTCCCAACTCTCTCAGAATAGCACTATAATATGTAAAGATCGTTATCAGTACTCCAAAAGACCACCTGCAAATGTTTGTCGCATTCCGATATGTCTAAGGCAATGAACACAAAGGAACAATTTTTAAAAAAAATGGCCTTGAGCACCCTGAAACGGACCCTACAACTAGAACTACATTTTTGGTGTCTCAAATCACTGTGGGACCAGCGCCATTAGATCCCGCATGGTCGAAAACCTTTATGGGCCATGTTTCGGCTTAATCGAACAGTTTAAAACAATGTATGAGCAAAACATTGAAATAAGAGGGGCCGCACACTATTCCGATGTGGCCTCATTTCACCCAAACACCATTAAAGGTGGTTTTTACAGTCACAAGCTGTCACTTTTGGGGCCTGTAACTCACTCATTCTAAGTCGGATCACTCCCAAATTTGGTGAGCGTATTTGTCTAATCAAGACGAACAATTCGACATGTGGCATGCCTTGAGAAGATGTCCGAGCAAGGAGAAAAGCTAGAGAGAATTTGTCGATTCATGAAGAAATTACAGAAAATTTAGTAGCGACATGCCTCTCTCGATGGACCAAATCACGACGCTCATGCAACGGATCAACACGAAACCAATTGCATTATGTGCCTAAGCTCTAGCGCTATCATTGATGCAAACCCCAAAGCAAACGATGTAACTGAAATTCTGGCCACTGGATTCTAGATTCCGACCAAAAATCAAAAGTTGTGAAATCTTCGTTCGGGCTCTAAATCGCGTCTTGTTTGTTGCCACGCGATCGTGACGACATGCTTAGTGCACTACGATAAAAAAATTATAGAAAAACATAAAGGAACGAGCACACTATTGATCCAAAGTTTCCAAGATTCAAACAAACTTAAAGTCTCGTGATCATGGCTCAAAAACATGATTCATGTCTTGAAGTTGGTATAAAAAAGATTGCCATGTTGAGCCCTACAAGAAAATAATAATCTTTTGATCAAACGGGCATCAGAGCAACCCCGGGTCAGCCACAGAAGATCATGCAAGTTCTCAAGCAACAGTAGGGATTGTTCTAGAATTCAACACATTGTTAAGCAAGGGTAAATTAGTCCTTTTGCACCCATTTTTATAATTTATTTTAATTCAATTAAATCTTAATTTTTAGCAATTGGATCTAATTTTGATCAACCCACCCATGTTTGGGCACAATCCTATATAAACAGACACAACCTCATTGTAAAAAGATTGCTCGGCCTTTGGTTGATGGTTTGAAGATTGAATAAAAATTTTAATTCCTTGCTTGAGCCTGTGAGTACATCTTGGAGAGAGAGAGGAGAGAGAAGAAAAGGGTTGGTACCCTTCGAGCAAACAACTTTCTCTCCCCACCCTCTCTCTCCTTCTTTTTTCTTTCTTTTCTCTCTTTCTCTCTCTTCTCTCTCTTTCTCTCTCTCTCTTTTCTGTCTCTTTCTCTTTCTTCTCTTCTCATCTCTATCTCCATTTGTCCACCGATTGGTCTCCTCTCTCTCTGTCAGTCGGCAAGACCTAGTGCCGATTGGTCCTTCTCTCTTCCTTTGTCAGTCGGCGAGACCTAGTACCGGTTGGTCTTCTCTCTCTTCTTTTATCAATTGACAAGACCTAAAATCGACTTGTTTTCTCTCTCTTCCTATGTTAGTTGGCATTACCTAATGTCGACTGGGTTTCTCTCTTTTCCTCTATCAGCCGGAGAGACTTAGTGTTGACTAGTTTTCTCTCTCTTCCTTTGTCAGTAGGGGAGACCTAGCACTGACTGGTTTTTTGTCTCTTCCTCTATCAGTCAGCAAGACCTAGTATCAATTGGTTTTCACTCTCTTCCTCTGTCAGTCGGTGAGACCTCATGTCGATTGGTTTTCTCTCTCTTCCTATGTTAGTCGGCGAGACCTAGCACCGAGTGGGTTTCAATCTCTTTCTTTGTCAATCAGTGAGACTAGCACCGACTGGTTTTCTCTCTCTTCTTCTGTCAGTTGACGAGACTTAGCACTGACTGGTTTTCTCTCTCTGCTTCTGTCAGTCCGTGAGACTTAGCACCGACAATTTCCTCTCTCTCACACCTCTTGAAACAATCAACATTGTCTAATGCCAACTGCATCTTCTTTCCCTTCTTCAACCTCCTCTCTTCCTTCTTCTCTCTCCTTCTATCTATTCCCTTCTTCTCTTCAACTATTCCTCTACTACTCTTGCATTCGACTAAGAAGGATTGAGGTTAGCATCTCATGGTAAGCCTGTCATCTAGCTGTAGTATTGTTGCATCAGGATCACTTGGCCCGCTTTACTGCCATGACAAACTGACCATCGTGCTTAGCTGGTCGACATTGGTAATAATGTCTAGTGGTGATTTTTTAGCCGGTCTTCATTATCAAGCCTATTTTGCTTCCATGTTAGGTCAATTATCAAGCATCCTAATCACTGCTTTGATATTCTGGCTTGGTCAAATTCTTCTCTCCCCCAATCTTTCTTTCATCTTTTT
Source organism: Amborella trichopoda (assembly GCF_000471905.2). The sequence goes on from NW_006497889.1 coordinate 1,001,215, forward strand.
GAATGCACATGATTGTGTACGTTCATTACTAAGGAAAAGGGTGAGGTCTGACCCATCTATCCCATACCCTTTGCCATATACATGTGTGATTGCAGAAAAGCATAAAATAAGGAGAATACGAGCTAAGGGAGGTGATTCCGAACCAGTTTATTATTGAGGGCTTTCTGCGTGATCTAAGAGGGTACCCACAAGAGTCAGCTCGAGTAAGTCTTGAACCCACTTTCAAAATTCCTCTCTCACCGGTTGATAACAACTGTCTCAATTTCGAGCGAGGTTTCCGAGATAGTTATCTCATAAGCGTCCCGGATCTCCCCAAAAACATGGGATGCAGGCTGCCTGATCCTCCAAGATCCAGAAAGTGAGATCAAGGTACCTAACCATTAGCTCTGATGGAGACTGACGAGGCTGGAGGTCTCGAAGCAACTGCTCCAGGAAGGGAATGTGATTCCAATGTTGCCTCTATGCTTCAGAGGTTTAATGCCTCGACAGAGGCTGGGGCTATGATTCAAGAAAAAGGGCATGTAGTTAATGATGTCTTTAAGTACCAAGAGGGTGATTCCCCTGAGACCCAGATCGTGAAGATAAAGGAGTTGAGGTTTTTGTGGCCGAGGTTCAGGTTGTTGAGGGTGCATGCCAGATGGAAGAAACCATGGCTGAGGGTGAATCAGTGATTGGCGAAGGCTAAAGCGAAGAGGCAGTTCTTGAAGTCACCAATGTTGACGCGGCAGTTCATAAGGGTGAGAAGCATGGAGAAGAGATTTGTTTGGAGGCCGCTGGGACAGAAGTGGAGGTTCTCATAGGCGAGGGTGAAGGCAACGAGACTGGTGTTGAAGAATCCAGGCACGTTGAGGCTGGGGCGGCCTCTGGGTCCGAAGTGCACTAGGGTTTGGGCTTTTCCATCGTTTCAAAGGAGCCAATGGCTCAGAAGGATATTATTTCGACAAGCCCGGTCCTTGAAGCTGAAGTTTCTTCGGCTGTTGTAATCCTAACAGGATCATTTAAGCCCATGTTTAACGAGGTTTATGATATGATTGCAGACATGCTTCGAGCAGGCCTTCAGGGCTTGAGGGAGTTGCCTTTCAATGAGCTAGGCGAAGCTTTTATTAAACTAAGGGAATTCGTTGTGACCACTGCTGTGGGGAGTGCACCAGAAGTGCTTTCCCATTTTGGTGCAACCCTAAATGAGTTGGAGAGCTGGCGGTATGGAGTACTGTATCATGAAGCGGAGATCAGTAGGTTAGCCTCCTTAAAGGAGTCCATCTTGCATTGTTGCGAGGAAATATATTCTCGTAGTGAGAAGAAGGCCACGATAACTGACCGTCAGTAGGATCTAAAGAGGGAGGTGTAAGGCTGCTACAAGAGAACGATTGAAATAAGAGAAGAGATTCGAATATTGAAACAGTAATTCGATGGGCTTGAGATAGAGATGATTTAGAGAAGAGCCCTAGAGGCTTCTTTGGTTGCATATTTATTTGAACTCAATCGCACCATCGAGTATGAAACTGTGGCAATGGAGGAGGAGACTCAAGCGATATCCAAACTAAGGGAACGTGTCTAGGACCCCATGGCTTCTTCGGCAGCATACAGAGCAAAGATCAACAAGATAATTGATTGCTTCTGAACATGCCATTTCCTTTTGCCAGTACTTTGTAAAAAGTTTGAACTCATTAATAAAATGTTTCTTTTTCTCTTATGGCTGACTTTGCTGTATAACTTTATTCTCCTCGTACTTTGTTGTACTTCATGTGAAGTTTTTTTAACGCCTCTCGATATATTAATAGACCCTAGGCCTTTTTTATCACCATGACGGGCTGTCGTGGCTTGTATTGCTTCGAAATGGGGAGTCATTTCTTTTTCTCCTCTTAATGTTTGATTGGTCAAGAGCTTATAGTTCATTTTCCTCATCATTTGGTGAGCTTGTTCACTATAGATAGTCCAATCAAGAGGGGCTTTGGCCCCTTTTAGTGGTGCATTCACATCAACCCATCATAGCTTTTGGTCTCAGGCACGAACTCATTGAGATGTTTTGAAGCAATACACATAACTTCTAATTAGCTTTGGAGATTGCGGACCTCACTTCTTAAATTTTCTAGGGGACCCTACACTTGAGGGGAAGGAGATTGTTCTTTCTCAAACTGATCTTTTCCTGCAAGACTACGGAAGAGTAGAACTTGCTGGTGATCATTGGTGCGAGGAGTATCATCTATGTTTATAGCGACCAGATTTTGAAGAATCTTTCGCTGTGGTTGGCGCGCCACTTCTGCTTTCAAGAGTGCAATAGCGATATGAAGGACTTTTTGATGGTTCAGTGTATAAGTGAACTTTGGAGCGGGGAGCTCTATCCCTATGACTTGCTCAATCTCAAGAATGACCTCTGGTTCATCTTCTTGCCAAGGGAGTTCAAAAGTGGGGGCAAAGGGTGAGGACTCCTCTTTAAGTGAAGATGAAGTTTCTTTAGAGATGGTTGTAGGGATGTTAGAATGAATAGGGGTTAGATGGAGAATTTTTCCTTGCCTTTCTTCCTCTTTGAACATGTTCAACAATGTTTTCCCAACATCCTCAACATCTTCATGAGGAGAAGATGCTGCCTTCATTGTAGACTTGTGACCTCCATCATTCAGCTTCTGAGGTGACACTAGATCTATGAAGTAAAATTTAGCATCGGCGTAGTAAGTTTCGATCTTTTGTCAGCATAGACTGTATGCTGTCTCCCATCTCGGATATACTTGAAGCACTGATGCAATGTCGATGGAACCACTCCTTAGTCATGGAGCCACGGCCGACCAAGGAGAATATTGTAGGAAGTGTCAGTGTCAATTACATGGAACTGGGTGTAATCGTTCAACTCACCAATCTTAAAACAAAGGCGAACCGTGCCAACTGGCTTTTCTCCTGACTGGTTGAACCCTTGAACTATGACGTGGGTCGGAGTACGATCTTCGGACCCACCCCTAATCGAGAAAGGATCCTCATTGGAATAAGGTTAACTACTGACCCTCCATCTAACAAAATGCACTTGGAAGGGATTTTTCATCAACATGAGGCCCTCTCAATAAAGGCATAGCAAGTAGTGGAAATTTTGACAATCTAGGAACTGCACCAAAACTGGCATGGATATTCATGAGGTTTCTCAAAAATCTCCTGCCATGTTTCGTTGCATTTTGACATGTCTAAGGCAGTACAAATTGAGAAACAATTTTGGTAGAATCGACCTTTAGCACCTTGAAACAGGCCCCTATAAGCTACATTTTCAGCATCTCAAATTACCATGAAACCACCACCATTGGATCCGGCATGGTTGAAAACACCCAGGGGTCAACTCTCAACCTAAACGGACACTCCAAGAAGACGTTATAACTGAAAGAGAGAAATAAGAGGAACCGCATGCTATTCCCGTGTGGCCACCCTACAACACTACACCATTAAATGGACAGTCATGACCAAGGACTTTCGACGCTCATATCGCGACCGTCCCACATCAGATCACGTTCAAATTTGGTGAGCATGTTCGTCTAATTAAGACAAGAGATTTGATATGTGGCACGCCCTGTGACAATACCCGAGCGCGAGGAAAGTTAGATAAAAGTTGCTGATCCGTAAAGAAAGTGCAAAAAATTCAGCAGCGTCGTGCCCTGCTCTAACGGCCAAATCACGTCGCTCGTGTGCTCGATCGACATGAGACCAATTCCATTGCGAGCATAAGGTCTCGGGCCATCTCTGACCCGAACCCTATACATGATGAACGGTCGGATTCTTGACACGAAGCTGATGAACAGACTGTAAATTTCAGTATCAGAACCCTTGATTCCAACCAAAATTCCAAACTTACAAAATCTTTGTTAGGCCACGGAATCGAGCTTTGTTTAGTGCCATGTGAACAAGGTGGCATGCTCAGTGTGATTCAACGAAGAAAACACAGGAAAACGTCAAGGACCGAACACACTATCGATTCGAATTTCAAGATCTACTCAAAATTCAAGTCCTGATGAGCCTTACAGGAAAACAATCATCTTACGATCAACAGGGCATCAGAATGACCTCGGATCAGCCATGTAAGAACACACAAGTCCTAGAGCAACACAGGGACTGTTATGAAATTCCACAAGTTCTTAAGAAGGGGAAAGTTCGTCATTTTGCACTTTATTTTCTAATTTCTTTTAAATCAATTTAATCTTAATTTTCAGTAATTAGGGTTACTTTTGATCATCCACCCATGTTTGGGGAATACTTCTACATATACGTACCACCATTATACGTAGAAAAGGAGAAGGCAGACACACACCAAAGAGAGAGTTTTCACTTAATAAAAGATTACGTTTCTTACAATTGTGGTGTTACCCTTGAGAGAGGGTGAGGTGAGAGAAACTTTCAACCAGTACCCCTGGGGTTGAGGTAAATCTTCTCTCTTCTTTTTCTTTTCTTCTTCTCTCTCCCTTCTCCCCTCTCTTCTCCCTCTTCTTTGTATGAGTCCCTCGCGGAGGTCGTGCACTGTAGTGGCAGTGCCATGCATGCCTCTTCCTTGGTCTCACAGGTTGTGCATGGCGATAGCTGCATCACGCATGAGTCTTCTTCCCTTTCTTCTAGTTTGTCTCTTTCCCTTGCTGAAGTCTGTAGACGGCGCTGCCCATCATCGCTTACAGACGTAGCTCTGGCATCTTGATGAAGAACCTAGACGGTGAGTGTGTTGCTACCTACAGGACTCTTCCTCTACTGCACATCTAACACAGACGGTGATACCTATCGCCACCCTCTAGAGGCCCTGGCAACATCCACAACTTTTCGCAAACTTCCTCTGTGTGTCTGATGCCTATCCCCATTCTCCCTATGCCCCACACCGGTCGTTATACGACCCAAGAAAAAAAACCATCGTTGTGCACCTCGTTAAGAGACAGTGCCAAGGATGTGTCGCCTCCTCGAGTTGTAAACCATGATGCTTATTGATGTCCGGACTTGCCCCCCTCTTTGAGGCCTCGCCCTCTTCTCTTCACCCTTTTCCCTTCTCACTTGACCAAGTGTGGGACATAGATTATCACTGCCCCGTCGACCTCTATTTTGAGTAGTATTGCCGCTGTGCTGGTCCTTGAAGCATACCCGTCTTGATACCGCTACGAGTTAGCAACTTCTGGTCTTCATACTAATCTCGCCCTTTCGTCAAGTTCTCTTCTCCTCTGTACCATTCGTCTAACCTTGCACTTCATCGCCTTCTCCCATGAACGTGCATTGCCCTAAGACAAGGGTGGGTCTTTTCGACACTCTTGTCTTACAAATTAACCATAGAAGTGTTGTGCAGAAAAATAGGAGGATTACAAGTCAAGAGAGGCAATTCCAATCAAGTTCAAGTAGCTGGGGGGCTTTCTTCTTGATATAAGAGGGCCCCCACCTAAAATTCCTCTCTCTCATTAGTTGATATACCTGCCCTTGCCCTCAAGCAAGGTTCCGAGACAGCGATCTTAAATCTCGAGTCCACCAGAGATCTGAGACACGTATCACCAGATCACTTGGATCTTGAGGGTGAGATCGAGGCACCCAACCAGCTTGGCGACTCCACTAGGGACTTACTACCCCTTAGTCGATTTGTTCTTGTTTGACCAGTTTCTTTCTTTACTTTCTGCACTCATTTCTATGGCATCTGGGTTGTTCAACCCGTTCATACAGGTAGAGGATTTCCTTATCCCTGCACTCCTGGCTTTCCCAAGGAAGAAACCCGCTCAAGGCTCCTTCCCTACTCTCCTTCTGAGTCAGGACTCACAGTTCGGTTCCCTAGTTCTCACCTGGGTCAATGCAAGAGGCGATTTAAAGGCCCCTGCCTCCCCTCTTTCTCACCTGATGAACCCTGCACCAAGATTCATGGGCACTTCTTCTGCCGTGAACCCTACTACTGGTAAGTCTCCTGCCAGTCATACGACTGTGGTACGCCTGAAGGCTGGCCCATCTATCCCGACGAAAGGCAAACAAACTTTTGTTGCTCTTGAGGTTCATCGCAAGGCAAACGCCTGTGCTCCTTAACTACTCTGAGTCCCCACACCTGGAGGGTTAGTGCATAGAGGCGGAGCCTCTAAGGTCTTAACCCCTCACACACACCCAAAGGCTCATGGTCTATCCACTCGAGCCACACCTTAGGACGACCCTCGTGTTTCCATGTGCTCGCATCCAGGACTAGGCCATCCTGGGGAAAAACCCTGCAAGCGCCATGCATTCGCTTTTCATAGTTCGGGGCAGCGTTGGCTCTACGCCACCTCAGGCACCGGTGGGTCAACAGCTCCGTCTTCTTCCCAGCACACACAGCTTCACCTTGTTGGAGACAAGCTCCCACCTCATCCCTCACAAACACAAGCTCATGTGTCTCGACCTCCACAGGTCGAACCCATTGACCAGACCGGGGCTAACCCCCGAATCAACCAGATGGCTAACCCTGATGGTGCACACGCACCATTTTCGCAGGTCCCTTTCGGAGATAGACTCAGGTGGAGTCATGAGCCAAATAAGCATCTAGAGCCTTGGTACTCAAAGGTCTTTCCTAAGAGTACCATCTTGAGCTAGCCCCGGGTCATCCAAAGACCTTGGCCTCACACTGGAATACAAGGCAATGACTCAATGTCGAACAGAGGCCTCCAGCCTCCAAAATAAGAACTCAAGCTGCGCTCCATCCTTGAGCCCTAGTCCCTGCCCCAGTTCATAGACATGGCCCTTGCTTATTCAAAGAAAATGGGGTAGTACAAGTCTCAGGCTCGATTATGGAATGAGGTCCCCAGCCACCTCAGGATCAAGCAAAAGAGAGGCCTACAGATCCTGACCAGAGAAGCCTCCTAGGCAGTCGAAGTCGCCACCCCTGACGACTTCCTACCTTGTAATCCCTTCTTCATTCTTCAAATTTCAGAAACTAAGCAAGTCCAAGAGTACTATTTGGTGATCACCACCCAGAAGCCACAGTCTCTAGACCGTCAAGAATCAGTCCTCACAAGATCAATATACAAAGCCTGACTTAAAGGGCAAGCTGAGCCCCTCCAGACTGACTTGCCATGTGTGACTCGTCAGCCTCGGCAGTCTGCTGCATCACCTAAATCTGACCTCCCAGATGACACAGTCAGTGTCATGCTGATCAATGACCTGAACGAGGCTCAAGAGGAGTAGATGAACAAGTTCGAGGAAATGATTGAAGCCATCCTCTGAAAGATGGAGTGCTTAGAGGCCTCTAGAGCTCCTTCTAGGCCAGACTCCCCGGTGAATACACAGCTCCCAAAAAGGCTCCCCCACCAGTCTCTCAAGAAAGCTCCTCTTCTCCCGGGGTCTCCCATACTGACATAGATACTATGGTGGCCCATAGCCTCAAGAACAAGGTCTCGGGCATGCAGGAGAAGCCACTCCACCAAAAGTCGTATCCTTCGTACATTGACCAAGTATCGTTTCCCCCGAACTACCAAAAAGGGGAACTCCCCCTATTCAGTGGTACCACGTCTCATCACCAGCATACGACCCACATCAATAGGTCTGCCAAGATACGGCAATTAATGGACGTCTTCTCCTCCTCCAGTTCGTTGAAACTCTTGAAGGACCAGCCTTCCAGTGGTATGCCGGGTTGCCGTTGTACTCTGTGAACACTTGGCAAGAAATGGAGCAGTTGTTCTACCCACACTTCTATGAAGTTCAAAGGAACATGGAAACCATCGAGCTCCTCACCTTGATGCAAGACCCTGGTTAGCCGATGGATAAATTCATCACCCGATGAAGAGAGTTGGTGACCTTTTATGCCACTCCCATGACCGTGCACGATGAAGTCCAGACTTGCATACGGAACATGCTTCTTGAGATTGCCTTACATGTAGAGGCATCCAATCCACCCTCCATGTCAAAGGTCATCTCATAGGCAGTCCGTATTGAGGGATTGTTCAAGAACGACAACACTCGCCAGCAACCTACCAGCTCAAACTCACGCCTCAGCGGTAGGGGCAATCTAAAGGCAGTAATCAACGCGACCATCACTGTAGTTGACCCCAAAGGCATGGTTTCTCAAACCCTAGACCTCTCCAAGGCATGGGTGTCTCCGGCCAAGGGCAAGCAGTAGGCCTACAACAGCGTCCCGCCTCCTAAAACCCCTGAGTGAAGCGACTACTTGGCCCAACACCAGAATAAGGTTTACCCCTTTGACACGGACTGAACACTCGTACTGCTTCGACTGTTGGTAGAATAGAACACGATACAGTTATTAGAGATCAACATTGTGGAGTTGGCTGGGCAAGAGGCAAATAATAAGTATTGCGCCTATCACAGGAGGGTCTACCACCCCACTCAAGACTGTTATAAGCTTAACAACACTATCGAAGCCCTTATCGACAAGGGTCATATAAAGCTCGAAGAATTGAAAACGGTGTTAGAGGCAGCTGAATCATCTAACATCATCACAATCCAAGAAGATGACGGGGCACCCGCTATCTTTCGTGCATTCTTCTCCATAATGCCTGAAGAAGGAATCACCACCCCAAAGCCGACAAGGTAGCCTAATTTCCTGCCTCCAGGGACTGAGAACCTCTGGTATGCATTTCATCGGATACGAGGCCATGACATCAGCGAGTGCACTAGCTTCCATAAGCTCTTGGTCGAAAATATGCAGCAGTGCCAGGAAGTTCAAGGCGACCCTGAAAGGCACCCTCGAGTCCCCCTCCTGCCTGCATAAGGAGACCTCTCGACGCAAGCCCAGGGAAGCACCAAGCAAGACCCCCTCCAGGCCCATTTTGAAGCAATGCTTCACCTGGGTCTCGTCACCCCCAAGTTTGCCAGCAAGCCCAGACGCCTCGCCTGGGGCATGAAAAACCTCTGGTGCCCCTATCACCAAGTGTGGGGCCACTGCTCCTGGTTCGAGGCCATAGTCATGGAGAAAGTCCAGCAAGGTGGCATCAACTGGGCTATTCTTCCAGAACACATCCAAGCCCTCACTCCCATTCAAGGAGAAGCCATGCTGCAGACCCCTCATGAGTATGCACTGAACTCCTCAAGGCCTTCGATCTCTTAGCCTTAGGAAGTCTACCATGGGGGAAGAAGGCTCAAGTCCCTGAGGAACAAGGCAGTACGCCAGGCTACTACCTCTCGTCAGCCTGATAGGGCAGTCTAAACACCCCCTCAAGGATCCCGAAGGGGATGGGGAGCACTTTGGTCGGCCTGCCGAAGGAATCATTTTCCTCAGCTGCCAGTGGAGGAAGAATTCCTCAGACCCCGTCCTCCGCTGAAGACCTTGTGGAACTTCATCCCAGGCACAGCTCTCCTCATCTTATCGTCCAATCAAGTAGATGGCCCTGAGTCATCAATATCATAGGAGCCGGCCAAAACGGGTGATGACATTAAAAGCACCCCACAACATTCAAAGCCGGGGCAAGACCTTAAATACCCCCTGTAAACGTCCAATTCTGGCGATGACGTAAAAAGCTGCCCAGAACGTTTTAACCCTTCTTCTCCTTCTGTCTCCTCTATTTCTTCTACAGGTACCACTCAACGATGCCCAGACTTTGACTCTTTAAACAGGGTGTTCGGAGACATCAACCTCATCGTTCCGCAACAAGAACGCCTCGGAGAAATTCTGGCCCAAGCCGTAGGATTCTCGACATCCGCTGATGCCTTGGCTATCCAAGCCAAAACCGAGCCATCTCTGAGCTCCTGCTCCCATGAAGCCTCCCACATCGGGCAAATCTTGGAATTACCAGCTAGCACAGGGCAAATGGGTCTTAGATCGGGAAAGAAGCTACAACCCACACCTCAAAAGTCCAAGGTCCTCAAATTTCCTGATCCTTCACTTTCCCCTAAACCTAAACCTCAAACCTCTACATCCCTAGTACAAATTCCTATTACTGCGCCACCAACCCATACCACACCGGCTGAACAACAAAGTCAACCAGTGTCACAAACCAAGTCTCAACTAAAACCTGTTCCTAAATGGACTCTACCACCTACACCATTGACTAGATCAGGAACACAGAAGACAAATGAGGATAAAGTAAAATTCAACATAATTGGGCACTTAAGAAAGCTTCCAAGCCTTTTAAGCATTTATGATGCCCTCGTGCTGTCTAGAGACTACCGCATGGCTTTGGTCCAAGCACTCTGTAACCCAGAAGTGTACGAGACTGAGGTGGAATCCATCAAGGTCAACCCAGCCATTCTAAGCAGGTGCCTGACAATCTCCTTTTTCGAAGATGACCTTCAGCTAGGAGGCAAGTTCCATAATCGCCCTCTCTTCGTGAATGGTGAACTGCATGCTTATCCTCTCAATCGGATCATGCTAGATGGAGGGTCAACTGTTAACCTAATCCTAATAAGGATTCTCACTCGACTGGGATTAGGGTCTGATGACCTCACTCCTACCCACATCACAGTGAAAGGGTTCAACCAGTCAGGAGAAAAGCCAGCTGGCACGCTCAGTTTCACGTAATCGACACCGATACATCTTACAACGTTCTGCTTGGTCGTCCTTGGCATCATGATCAGGGGGTGGTTCCTTCCACGCTCCACCAATGTTCCAAGTACAGTCGAGATGGACGGCAACACACTATCTATGCTGACAAAAGACCGTTCCTAGTAGCTGGGACTCATAACGCTGGCGCCAAGTACTGTTTCACAAACCTTCCCGCACCAGAATAGTCAAAGGATGACGATCAGAAGTCTGTGAGAGAGACGGGTCCTTCGTCTCATGTCGACGTTGAGGATCTTGGGCGAAGCTTCTCCCTCTACTTCTAATTCGCCAGAACAAAATGATGAGTCCGAAGTAGCCCCTGAGCCTGAGGAAGCCCCAGAGGTGAACCTGCCAGCACCTAAGGTCACCTACACATCAGATCAGCAAAAGGTTCTACATGTCCCCATCGATCTTTTAGAGATAGAGCTGGCGCACCAACCGCTATGGAAGGTGCTCCAGGTTCCATTCTACATGGGGATAGCCGACAGCCCAAATAAGGACTTACACTTCTCTAGAGTTGTTGAAGAAGTACAGGCGGACAACGGTTAGCTCTCCGGCTCTCAGGAATAAGCCCCATGTAAGTATTGAGAAGCGAGGTGTGTAGCCTCCAGAATCAATTGAAGGCTATGCGCGTCGCTTCAAAAAACTTAAGGGAGTTTGTCCCCAAGACTAAGAATTACGACGAGCTCAAAAGCAATGCACCTCGGATCGAAGTCAGAGCTCCCACAGACTAGAGCATTTACAGCAAACAGGCTCTTCAAATCATGAGAACCATGAATTATGAGCCCCTCTCCAATCAATCAGAGGTGAGGAAGCAACTACTCCCCTGTTCGAGGTCATTGAAGCCACAGAAGGCTGCCACAAGATGAAGCAAGGAGTGGGCTATTATTTTTCATCTCAAACCATGAAAGGGTGAAAGCAATGAAATAAAAGAAAAGTCAAAAGAACCGTTTCATTCATAAATCAAGAGAGTGTTACAAGCCTCTTTTATTTACAACGAAAAGAAGAACTAAAAGAGGGCATCATCAGAATTGATCGATTGCTTCATCTATCTTTCCCCTGTACACAGCAGTCGATATCTTCACTCGCTCAATCTCGTCCTTCAGCCCTACCACCAGCCCCGCCTCATGCTCCATCGGGGGGTAACTTCTTTCAAGGAACATTAGAGGATCAAAGCATCATCAAGAAGCGCCTTATCCCACGCTTCCCAATCCGTAGCCTCCTTCTCTAGCTTGTCAAGATTTTACATCAGCTCGGATATCTTCGCCTTCGGAGCCACCACCTTATGGTGGTGGGCGATGGCCCTCACGGCAAGTTCTGATCTCCAGAAGTATATGGCATCCAGCTGCTGTGATTGAGTGTTTACCAATTCACGGTAGCACAGAAGAGAAGACTCCAAAGGCGGCAGCTGGAGTTTTCCAATCGCTGCATAGTCGCTTCTTCTCGTAGGGCCTTTACCCTCCTTCCTTCCAGCTCGTTGGCAATATTGTCAAAATAGGGGACCGCTTCAGGAACATTTCCTATGGCGACCCCCCCCCCCCCATTCACAAAAGCGTTGCGTCAATCTCTTCAAGGGACAGCTCTTTCAGCTTTTGGAAAACCCTATTCCACCTTCTTCTTATCATCAGATTTGGTGAAAATTATCAAAAATCCCCGAAGCTACCCTGCTACCCTACGGATTGCCCTTCTCCCCATAGTACCAAAGACTACCCCCCTCAAACTCAAAATGATGCTTCAGTCCCTAGCTCTTGATGGCGATAAGGCTAGGCCACGGTAGCCAAGCTTAAGATCTGATGCAGCATCATCGCGTGCCTCTTCAAAACTTTATCTAGGGGACTAGCGCCACGTGCTTTGTTGAGAAGGTTGTTGCGTACTTTAGCGGATTCATTTTGAGCTGATGAAGGCGTAATCACTCGAACACCTTTTCAAGTTCTCTCATGTGAGCGTCTTTCACTTCGGATTTTACCACCAAGTCATCTACGTAACATTCTACCTCTTTGTGCATCATGTCTTTGAAGATGGTCGTCATTTCTCTCTGATACGTGACACCAGCATCCTTCAATCCAAAAGGCATCATTATGTACCAAAAGGCATCATTATGTAGAAAAAGACCACTTTTGGAGTCAAGAACGACGTGGCTTCTTCATCTTTGAGTGCCATCCGTATCTGATTATACCCGTAGTATCCATCCATGAAGGAAAAGATTTGGCAGTGAGCTGTAGAGCCAATGAGCATCTTGGTGAATGGCAGCAGGAAGTCATCCTTAGGATAGGCAGTATTCAGGTTGCGGAAGTCGATGCAAACCCTGATTTGGCCATTCTTCTTCTTGATTGGAACAAAATTCGCTAGCCACTTTGAGTACTTAACTTCACTAATGAAGCCTGCTAGTCAGAGTTTAGTTGCTTCAGCATCTATCTGCATTTCGAGGTCAGGCCTAAACCTCCTTGATTTCTTCTTGACAGGTTTGATAGTCGGATTGATGCCGAGACGGTGAACAACGACCAGAGGTTCTAAACCAGGCATTCATGGAAATGCTAGGCAAAGACATCTTGGTTTTCTCCCAAGAAAGCAGTGAAATTTTCTCTCTTTTGGAGACATATTCGTCGAGATGAAAGTGGGTCTGGGGTCGGCTTTATCCCCTGGATTTATCTCCTCGAGTTCATCTGTTGTGGTTTGACTGCCTTCTTCCCATTCTTCTGGGGCCTCTTGCAACTCTTCCTCATTGTCTTCAGAGGTCTTTTCATTAACCTCAAGTACGGAGACCCATGATCTTGACATCTTCGCCTCCAATAGAGCTCTAGGGTAGGTCATGATTTCTGCACCTTTCTCGAACTAAAGAACATAAGGGTCTTCCTCAAACATCAACTGCAGATCACGTTGTAGGAGTTTGAATTGAAAGTTACAAGGAAATTGAGACTCAGTGATTGGGAGGCGAGAAGCGTCCTCGTATGAATCACACGGTCTTTGCATGGGTATCTGCAGTGTTTGTCCCGCGCTGACTGATACTTCATAGACTTGTACCATGTGGCAAGCGTCCTGAGAATAGAGGCTCTGCCCTCTTGATTCTCTCCTCTTCTACTCAAAGTCAGGCTCAAAGGTCCACTGGGGTCTCTTTGGTTTTGACCTTTTGTGCTTCTTAGTGGAAAAAGATGGTTGTGTCTTGGCTCAAGCTGTTAGGGTGTCAATTGACTGGATCAGCGACCTTTTCAATTGACTCTGTTGCGTCATGCTTTTATTGGTTCCTTCAAGTTCTCTGTCAAGAGCCTCGAAGTCTAGAAATTTCAAGGTTGTACCTATAGGAGACATATGAGAGGAAGGATGAGAAGCAGGAGAAGGGTCAGTAAGTGAGGGACTTTTAAGGTCGTTCCCCTCATCGGACTTATCTGGGCAGCTTTTTACGTCATCACCAGAGTTGGACTTGTTTGAGGGATCTTTCAGGTATTTCCCCTACTCAGACCATTGGGTAGTTCTTTTAACGTCGTCAACCTCATTGGACATTCCCCTAATAAAAGATGACTCAGGGTTATCCTCTTGATGAGATGAAGGAATGAGGTCGATGGCGACTAAGATGAAGTCTTTTAAAGTCAGCAAGGGAGGAAGAGGCCTGAAGATATCCTGCTCGACCAGCGGTTGAGCCATCTTGTTTCTCCAACGAGTAGCCCTTTGTGCCCGTCTTCTCCTGGTTTTCATTAGAAGTGCTAGATTCGTGTCGCTAGGCTTATGAATAGCCCTAGCTTGACAATCTGCTTCTCACTTTAAGGACTTGAGTTTACTTCGCTCATGGTAGACTCTCCATGGCTGGGAAGTTGAGGGTTTAGCAAGATCTGAAAAATCATTACCAGGGTCTTGTGTTGGAAGGCCCTCTCACACTGGTGGAGCAATGACTTCGGGATCACTTTCTGGCTACAAGGCTCTTGGCATCGTTATATTTTCTTTGCAGTTATATCATGTAAACTGGAGCATTCACTCAGGTCGTGGCCCCATATCTGATGGTATCAGCACCAATGATCCTCAATCCCTTGAGCTAGGCGTTGGGGCCGCCATGCTAGTTTTGGTGTGATATGGCCTTCTTGAACCATCATGATGAACAAGGTACGAAGGACGTCAGGCGCTTCATCTTCCTTTTGGACTTTCATTACGTGGGAAGTTTTTGCTGCCCCGAATGCCTTCTTTAGCTCTTCAAGCTTTATCTGACCCTTTTGGATCAGGGCTTTGATATTGTCTTTTAACGGGTAGCAGTCCTCTGTGGGGTGGTTGATCCTTCGATGGTAAGCACAGTAATTCGCTTCGGTATTGAGTCCAACTTGATCAGGGAACTTGGTCTCTGGGAGCTCGATCATGTTCTGTTCTAGTAATAAACGGAGTAGTGCAGGGACTCATTCCTTCTCAAAGGGGTAAACTTTATTCTTATGTCTGATCCAATAATCATCTTGATTAAGGTTCGCAGGTAGGGGTACTCGATTATATGATTATTGTTGCTTGCCTTCCTGAGACGCTTTCACTGTGTTTACTCCTTTGGAGAGGTCTAAAGTTTGGGCAGAAGACTTCTTTGGATCGCTGACCGTGACGGCTGTGCTGATCACTCCTTTTGGTTAGTTGCCTCGGGTACTAGTTTTGAGAGCAACCATTGCCCCGATTGTTCCCTGAGCTTGCAGACTGTTGTCATGACCCGCCATGGTGGCATGATAGATTCTATGTGGACCGATTTAGAGATCAATTTAGACAAGGAAGTTAGATTGGCGGCCTCAACATGTAAAGCAAGCTCAGGTCGCATGTTTCGGACACAGGTTTGAAGCGCTTCCTTCTCAGACATGGGATTGGGATGGCTAGTGGTCAAATTTCTCCACCTTGATAAGAATTGATCAACGGGCTCATCGAGATCTTGGGTCAAGGTGAGAAGCTCGATGGTTTGAACCTCTCTCTCGACCTCATAGAAAGACTGGTGGAACAGTTTCTCCATTTCTTCCTAAGTATGTACTAAGCTTGAGGGAAGCTGAGCATACCACTGGAAAGCTAGGCCCTCAAAGGGTTTCAAAAACCTGACGGAGAAGGAGTTTACCATCAGCGTCTGTCTCTCGACACGCTGCTTGGAAGTAGGCGATATGCTGGTTTGGGGATATGGTTCCATTGAATAGAGGAAACTTCCCTTTCTGGTAATCTCAGGGAAACAGCAGCTGGTCAATGTATGAAGAGTGCGACTTTTGATAAGGCGTTGTACCATGTATTCCCGAGATTGAATGTTCGTTAAGCTATGGGTCACCATAGCTTTGATGTCTGCTTATGAGATGGGGTGAGGGATAGAATTGTCCTATGAGGCAGAGTGAAGGGGCGGCCTTGGAGGTGCATCATCTGAGCAATGGGAATTGACCTCATGGTTAGCCGATTGTCGTGCGACATCTATGTGATCAATCTTCTCCATCATTGTGCGCACCATGTCTTCTAACTTATCCATGCACTCTTCGTGAGAGTCACCAGGGTCGTTTATAATCATTACGCTGATTGTTTCTCCAGGGAGGCAGCCTTAGTTGCAGTTGAGCTCTTCCGAGCTTGACGGGTCGCACGCAGCAGATTGGTCAGCAAGGGGTCAGCATGCTCTGACTAGATTCGAATCTTGTGTGTCAATCTCTTAAGGATCAGTTCTCAGCAGTCTTGAGGCCGTGGCTGCTGAGTGGCTGGGTCATCTCTTACAACACTAACCATAGTGTAGGGTTCATGGACTTCTTCTTCAGGCTTTGTCGTCTGAAGAGGGCAGAAGGGGTTCAGGTGAAGAGGGTCATCAGAGTTGGTTACCCCGACCATCTTGGTTGCTTCCCTAATCAGAATTTGCAGACCCCTATCGCATTTGGCCTTGAGGTTTTGATGGACCTCATGCCAGAATTGCAATCGAGACTGCAGTTGGACGGCCTTTCTTGCACAAGAAAGAGCTATTTCCATTAAGTGAAGCAACAGGTGTGGGCCAAGAACTGGGGTCATCCTAGGCTTGGGACGATGAAGGACTTGATCTCTCATCAGGTCTTTTTGTCGAGCTCTCTTATGAGCTCCAAAGACATGACCAAGATGGGGTTGACTCAAGATGGTACTCTTCGGGAAGGTCTTCGAATACTAAGGCTAGAGGTGCTTACCCAAAGGCGGAGGGGCAAGCAGGAGAAGGGTTGACTCATGAGGGCACCTGAGTAAAGAGTGAGGGACTGCCTGTGACGGTGACACGTGTGCATCTTTTTAAGAAAGGTCATGGGTGACAATGAGGTCAACCTAGGCTCGAGCAACTGTTTTGGCCTTAGGAGGCGGAGAACTACAAGCAAGTGTCTGTAATGGAATAGGTGGAAGTCTGCCCCTTACAGGGTGCACTAGTGTGTGCTGAGTAGGAGGACGAGGGGGTTGTCTTCCATATATTCAGGTTGGTGCAATGACAGAGTTGCCCCAAGTGTTTGGGATGAACATGTATAACGTGTGCAGGACCAACCCTTAGGAGGCCTGATCCTAGACGCTGACCCAAGGTAACATAATGGTTGCCCCAAGGTGTGGCTCGAGTGGATGACCCACGAGACGTAAGGTGTGTGCAAGAGGTGGAAGCCTCAGGGTCTCCGCCTCGATGTGTCGGTCCTCTAAGGGTAGAGACTCGTGGTAGTGCAGGCATATGGGGGGTAGCCTTACGGCGAACCACTGAAGCAACGACAACTTGATTGCCTTTTGTCGAAAGGGACTGGACAGCCTTTCGGAGTACCTCTACAATACGATCGACAAGTGACTTGCCAATGATAAGGTGAATGCTGTGAGTGGCAGCAGATGTGCTATCAATGCAGGGCATGTTGGTTGAAGTTCCACTAGGGCAAGGAGAAGGGGAGTTAGGGACCTTTAAGTCCCTCCTCACGCCTATCCAGGTTAAGACCTGTGAGTTAGACATTGGGTCTTTGCCCAAAAGAAGGATGGGACCGAAGTCCGAAGAACTTGTTCCCAGGGAACGCTTGCGAATATGGTGATTAGAAAATCCCCGATTTGGATAAACGGGTTCAGAAACCCAACAGCCATGTGGTGTGTGAAAACATAAAAACAAAAGAAAAACTAGCTAAACAAGAATGACCCGACGAAGGGGTAGTAAGTCCCTAGTGGAGTCGCCAAGCAGGTTAGGTGCCTCAATCTCGTCCTCCGGATCTAGATGATCGGGCGGCACACATCTCGGGTTTCCGGGGAACTCCAAACTTTGAGATCGCTCTCTCGAGAATCTTGCTCAAGAGCGACGCCAGGTATACCAACCGATGAAAGAGGAATTTAAGGTGGGTTCGGGACATACTCGGGCTGGCTCTCGTGGGCGCAGCGCCTTCTTAGATCAAGAAGAAAGCTCCCTAGTCGTAGAACTGGTTCGAAATCGCCTCCCTTAGCCTATATTATCATGTTTCTGCTAGACCAACAAAGCCGCTAGATCAGCAAGTGATAGACCCGGTGTGGTAGCAAGATGGGCACGATAATTAGACCGACACAACGTTAATATTACTAGACGCTAGAACGATCATCGACCAGCCTGGCATAATGGCTATCCTATCGTGGCAGTAAGGTAGACATGGTAACTAAGACCAGCTCAGTGGAAATACTGCTAGACGATGAGACTACCATAGCAATGTTTATCTTTACCTCTCTTAGTCAAACGAGAGAAGGAAGAAAGTAGAGAGAGGAATAGAGACATGCGCAGTACTACCGATGTCGGGCATGCGAGAAGATGACGAGATGAGCAATGAGATAGAAAAGAGAAAGATGGAGAGGAAAGAAAGAAGGAAATAAATGAAGAAGAAAGAGAGAGAAGAGAGCAAGGGAACATCGATGGTGATGAGACAAAGGATAGGAAAATGAGCTTCCACCGTTCATGATAGAAAGGCAAGAAGAGAGAGAAAACATGGGAGACGATGAGCTTTTGTCTTCCATGACACATGTTTAAGAAAAGAGAAAAAATGAATGGCGATGAGCTTCAGCCATACATGACAAATGAATGAGAGAAGAAAGAGAAGACATGAACGACGATGTGCTTCCACCATCCATGACGTATAATTAGGAAGAGAGAGAAAATATGGATGACGATGAGCTTCCAGCTTCCATGATAGAGGAAAGAGTGAAGAGAGAGAAGACATGGATGGTGATATGTTTCTGTCGTCGATGACACACAATTAGGAAGAGAGAAAACATAGATGGCGATGAGCTTCTGCCGTCTACGACAAAGGAAAGAGAGAAAAGAGAGAAAACATGGACGATGATGATCTTCCATCATTCGTGAGAGAAGATTAAGAGGAGAGAGGGAACATGGACAACGATGAGCTTCCGCCGTCCATGACAGATGGTTAAGAAGAGTGAGAGAGAACATGGACGGTGATGAACATTCTCCATCTATGACAGGGGACTGAGAGAGGAGAGGAAACATGTGTGGCAATGAGTATTCGATGCCCATGACAAAGGATAAAAAAAAGATAGAAAAGATGGATGGCCATGAACATCCGCCGTCCATCACAGAAAGGAAGATAAGGAAACTTTAATAGAGGCCCAGCCCTCCACTCAAGTTAAGGCTTAGCTTACTGTTTGTGCCCCTGAAGCAAGAAGACATCATGCAAGGCGATAGACTCTATCATGTATGAATAGAGAGAGAGTAGGAAAAGAAGAAAGAGAAAGGAAAGATAAAAGAAAAAGAAGGAAAATGGATAAAGAAGATTAGAGAAGAAATAGGAAAGAAATATATAGATGAGTGGAGAGAGAAAGAGAGAGATGAGAGGAGGAGAGAGAAAGAGAGAGATAAGGGGAGGAGAGAGAAAGAGAGAGAAGAGAGGAGAGAAAGAGAGAGAATAGAGGAGGAGAGAAAGAGAGAGATGAGGGGAGGAAAGAGAAAGAGAGAGATGAGGGGAGGAGAGAAAGAGAGAGATGAGAGGAGAGAGAAAATTACCTTCATCAAAGGGTATCAAATCTTTTTCTCTCTCTCCTCTCTCTCTCTCCAAGACGTGCTCATAATTTGAATGTGAAAACTCTCAAATTTTATTGATGAGTATTGAAAAATCAAGGGTTCCTATGACAATTGTGTTTAACATGTACTTCTGGAATTAGGCCTAAACATGGGTAGATGCCCAAAAACTACCTAAATTGATGATAATTACAATTTAATTGAATTAAAAGAAATTCTAAAATTGGGCTCAAAATGATTGTTCTGCCCCTGCTCAATAATAGATGGAATTTTAATCCTCAGAACTTACGTGATCTTTCGTGGATGATCTAGGGTTGCTTGGATGCCCGTTTGATCGAAAGATGATTGTTTTATTGTTGGGCTCGACATGGCGATCGATTTGATACCAACTTCGAGCCACGGATCATGTTTTTAAGCCACGATTATGCAACTTGAAATTTAGATGATACTTGAAAACTTTGGATCGATAGTATGCTTTCTCCTTGATGTTTTTCTGTGATTCTTCGCTAGATCACACTAAGCATGTCGTCATGATCACGTGGCAACAAATGCAGCTCGATTTTATGCCCGGATGAGGATTTCGCAACTCTAGAGTTTTGGTCGGAATCTGAAATTCCAGCGTCAAAATTTTCAATCTCTTTATTGGCTTCGTGTGCAAAATCCGGTTGTTCGTCATGTATGAGGTTCAGACTAGAGATAGCCCTGAACCTTACGTACGTGATGAAACTAATGTCATGTCAATCCGATGCGTGAACGTCGTGATTTGGCTGCTCAAGTGAGGCATGTCGTCGCTGATTTTCTTGTAACTTTCTTCACGGATCAGCAATTTCTCTCTAGCTTTTCTCCTTGGTTAGACATCATCACAAAGCTTGCCACATATTAAAATGCTCATCATGATGAGACAAACACACTCACAGAATTTGAGCATGATCCCACACGGGACGAGTGAGATATGGGCCTTCGAAGTCACTGTCTGACAACTACCATTAATGGTGATTGACTGCAAAGAGGGCCTATGAGAACAGTTTGCAGCCTTCCTCATCTTGGTAATTTACTCATAACTTTGTGATTAAGCCGAAACTTGACCCATAAGGGTTTTTTACCGTCCCGGATCCAATGACAGTGGTCCCACAATAATTTGGTGCACTGAAAATAGAGCTCTAGTTACGGGGTCCGTTTTAGGGTGCTAGAGGCTGATTTTTCCGAAATTGGTTCTTCGTCTGCAGGTCCTTAGACATGTCAAATTGTGAGAAAACTTGATAGGTGGCCTTTTAAAGTGCTTAGGAATATTTCTACTCATTCTAGGGCAATTCTGAGACTGTTTAGAATTCCACTGTATATTAGGCTTCATTGACCGGCTTCCTCTTTATTTTGCATCGGAGACCCAAGGTGCTAAAAAATGTCTTCATACACCACTGAAAATTAAAATCATGATAAAATTGATAATAATAAAAAAGAATTTTAAAAAATGGTGAACACTCAAGATAGCCTAATAATAATGCATAATATCCAAGATGACAAATTGGACGACCAATACGAATATCAAGAGAGCCAAGAGTCTGAAAAAAGTGCTCAAGCTGAGGAACTCACTTCCCATATTGAGCAATTCAAGAAGAGATTCTATTGTGACCCAAGGACTATCATCGAAGAGATGATTGACGTAAACCTAGGAACTGAGAGGGGCCCAAGGTTAACCAAGATTGGAATCTCCCTATCTTCTGAGGAGCGGAAAAATATGATTTTCTTTCTCAAGGAATATCGTGATGTCTTCGATTGGTCATACGATAATGAAGGAGCAAAGCTTGTAAGGTAGAAACTCTGACCTCAAAAGACCCACCTTGAGCTCAAAATCAAAGAAGAAATCGACAAACTACTCAAGGCGAAGTTCATTACCCCCATCGATTACTCAGAATGGTTGGTCAACATAGTGATCGTACCCAAGATAGACGGGAGGATCCAAGTGTGTGTTGACTACCGAGACCTCAACAAAGAATGCCCAAAGGACAATTTTCCATTACCAAACATAGATGCCTTAGTCGAAAACACTGTTGGGCATGATATGTTGTCATTCATGGATGGCTTCTCAGGCTACAACCAGATCCTCATGGAAGAAGAAGACCAAACCAAGACTTCATTCATAATGCAAAGGGGAACCTACTACTACTGTGTCATGCCCTTTGGCCTCAAAAATGCAGGGGCAACTTATTAACAGGCAATAACCAGCATCTTCCATGACTTGATGCACACCATCAGAGAAGACTATGTTGACGACAATCTGGTCAAGTCAAAGGCCGGGTTTGATCATCTCACCAACCTGAGAACCATTTTCGAAAGACTCCAAAAACATCAACTCAAACTCAATCCACAAAAATGTGCCTTTAGAGTTGAATCTAGCAAATTACTAGGCTTTATAGTGAGCTAAAGGGGCATTGACGTGGACCTGTCTAAAATACGAGCCATCACTGAAATGCCCCCTCCCCTGCTCAATAGGTTCCTTAAGAAGGATACCCCATTCACATGAGATAATGAATGCCAAGAAGAGTTCGATCAAATCAAGGAGTACCTCACCAAACCTCCCATCCTTAGTCCTTTTAGTCCGGATAAACCCATGTTTCCATACATGTTAGTGAAAGACAAGACCATGGGGGCAACGGTCGGAGAATATGATGACCACGGAAAAGAACAAACATATTACATTAGCAAAACTATAGTGGACTATGAGACAAGATATATGGATGTGGAGAAGTACTGCTTGACGCTTCTGTGGGCCATGCAGAAGTTAAGACACTATGTCTTATCTCATACAATCAATCTCATCTCAAAAATTGACCCACTCAAGTACCTATTGGAAAGACCAGTCCTTAACAGACGTTTTGCAAAATGGAGAATGCTATTCGGCGAGTTCAAGATCGAATATGATACTAAAAACTTGATCAAAGGACAAGCCATTGCTGACCACTTGGCTGAACACGCACTACCAGATAGCACTCCTGTCAACATAGATCTCCTTAAGGAAAACCTCTTCACAATCAAGGAATCAATTTGGGACCTATACTTCGACGGTGCAAAGAATGAATACGAGTCAGGTATAAGAGTCATACTATGCTCACCCCAGTATATTTTAATGCCAACAACCATCAGATTGAATTTCTCATGTTCCAATGACATTGCTGACTATGAAGCCTAGATAGCCGGGCTCGAGAATGCTATGGGAATGAAAATCTAGCAAATAAGAGTAATTGGTAACTCCTTACTCGTCATAAACCAAGTTCAAGGGATTGGAAGGTGAAAGAAGAAAATCTCAAACCCTATCAAGAAAAGGTGAAAAAGATGATCCCATATTTTAAGAAAATCACCTTTCAGCACGTCACCATGAAAAATAATCGGTTCGCCGACACCCTTGCGACCCTTGGTTCAATAGTTGATATTCCTTCAGAAATCACCACGCTATCATTCTGCATCAGGAACAAACATGACCCTTCCCCACCAAGGATTGAAAAATAAATAGAGCAAGAAAATGAGTAAGATGGGGATGTGTCTCTCGTGGCTTCAGATGCTAGTTAAGGCAAAACCATGATTCCACGATGTTCTGTCCCTGCTGAAAGATGGGTTATACCCCGAAGGAGCACCGAAAAGGATAAATAAGCACTTTGAAGGTTTTATATGGGATTCTTGGTAAGAGGTGATCTCTTGTTCTAGAAATCCTTCGATGGCACATTCTATAGTGTCTCAATCAATCAAAAATCGACCAAGTACTGATAGAGTTACACAATGAAGGAGGTCATTCTGAGGCAGTCTCCTCAGCTCAAAAAATCAGGTGCTAAGGCTATTACTGGACCACTATGGTCAAAGATTGTTGGAAGTTCGTTAAGAGGTGTTCCAAATTTCAAGTTTATGGAGACCTCATACATGCACCATACGTACCATTCAACTCAACACCGCCCATATGGCCGTTTACCATGTGGGGTCTTGATATCATCAGAATGATCTCACCGAAAGCCTCAAACGGATACCGTTTTATATTAACGTCTACAAAGTATTTCACCAAATGGGTAGAGGCCGCATCATTTGTCAAAATTGAGGGACAACTTGTTGCCCTTTCCATAAAGAACAATATTTTATTCAGATTCGATGTCCCTGAGTCAATCATTATGACAATGGATCCAACTTCAAAAATGAAAATATCCTTAAGGTGTGAAAAATGTTTGGGATAACGCATAAATTCTCCACACCCTACTACCCTCAAGGAAACGAACAAGCAGATGCCACAAACAAATGACTTCTCATAATTATAGATAGAATAATAGAAGGTGGCAAGCTAAATGAGGCGCTATAAGCCTACCGAACAACCGAGAATACTCCTACTGGCATGACCCCATACTCATTGGTGTATGGTATGGAAGCAGTGCTGGTTTTTAGATGGGGAGCGGACTTCACTGGGGATTAGGGGACAAGTATGACTTCCCTAGTGGTGAAAGATGGAACTCCATGGGGAATAGGCTCATGAAAGGTAACCCAACTCCTAGGGGTAGGATAGCTTGGTTTAAGACTGGCCCATAGGGGATTAAAGGGGAAGCACGGCCCTAACTCCACTGGGAATCAATGGGTTGTAGTGCAGGTGTAATTCCTACTAGGGATGAGGGAAGTGGCCTGCTCCTAACTCCATTAGGGATGACCAGTCATGGCCTGGGTGGAACGGCTGGATGTAACTCCATTGGGGATAGTGGCAATGGCGTGCTCATAACTCCACTGAGGATAGTGGAAATGGCGTGCTCATAACTCCACTGGGGATAGTGGTGAGACATGCATAGTGGTGAACAAGGTCTAGCACGCGCGTCATTAGAACATGCATGGTGCTAGCATGAAGAGTGTAACACACACGGCTGTAGGTTTGAGAAGTATAAGTGTTGACACATACATGACAATTAGCATAGGCGGAGGCAACATAAACGATGCTAGCGTGCATTGTGGCAACACACGTGGCAGTAAACCTTGGGAACACAGTCGGCACTGGGTACATTATGAACACAACCGGTGCTGGGCATGTAGAGAACACGATCAGCGCTGGGTACATTAAGAACATAGTAGGTGCTGAGTATGTTGAGAACACAGCTGGCGCTGGGTACATTAAGAACACAGCCGACGTTGGGTATGTTGAGAACACAATCAGCGCTGGGTACATTTAGAACACAGCCAGTGCTGGGTAGGGATTAATGTTCGGGCCTTGGGCCCAAGCCCGACCTGGTCTAGGTCCCTGTTTGCTAGAGTTTTCATGGGCCGTGGTAACCTCTCATTCAGGCCTCGGGTTCAAGACTGACCCGATCTGGCCCATTGTTGTTTGGCCTTTTAGGACGTGACTGACATTCCTTATTTGTGAGGGACACTTCAAAGAAACTTTACCTATTAGTTATATAAGGGCTAAAACCCCATTTCTACCGTTTTCACCAAAGATTAAGACAGCTAAGGCACTTGAGCAGTGAGAGTGAGAGAGCTCCCGGCAAGATTTTCGGTGAGTGCACAAGGCACTTCAAGTAGGATTTTGCAGAAGTTTGCCGGCAAGCAGGAGAGAGCACCAGAAAGAACACCGCGCTTTTCATGAAGTTGTATGAGTTTGCTAGCAAGTGTAGCGAGGCAAGCAAGGGGTTTGCCGGGAGGTTTCAAAGACTCTGACCATGGTTTTGAGGGTCTTGAAGAAGGGGAAAAGGGGCAGAAGTTGCAGTAGAGGGCTTCATGGGGACTTCTGTCATGTTTCTAGTGGTTTTTTGACAACGTGCTGGAACGTAAAAGGCTTTATAGTGGTTTCCTGAGAGTTTCGACGGAAGAAGGGAGTTTCCGGTGGGGAACCAAGAGGTTACGAGGTAAACAGAGGGTCATCGGGAGACAAAGTGTCACTGAGAGGTAGATGGTTGTCAATCCATACGTGCGAGGACATGCATCAGGCCACGTCATGGCGGCAGTTGTCCGGTAGCGTAGCGGGGCTCGAGGTGACACGTGCAAGATCCGTGGCACGTGTAGGAGATTTGAACCTGAGTGGCGATACTCCTTTGTAAACATACTCCTTTGTAAACACAATCGGCACTAAGTGTTGACGAACACAGTCGGCGCTGGTATTTGGGAACCCAATCGGCGCTAAGCGTTTGAGAACACAGCCGGTGGTGGGTTTTTGAGAAACAAAGTCGGCAATATCCTCTGCCTTAGTGACTTTCATACAGAAGTAAGTCCTTAACCTTGATAAGATGGCCAAGACCTCTCACAGTATCCCTAATGTGAAGAACATTCCGAGAGGAGAAGAGGTCGGCACCAGTGAATTTACTAGTGAGAGTCTGGCGAGGGGGGAGCTTATTTGGCTCCTTGATGCATTGTGCATGCCAGAGTGGCCTCTCAGTGTCGCGTTTATTACCAACCATGTTTTCTTTGAAGTAAAAAGGTAACCCCTGAACTTGTTGAAGCTAAAGTGACAGTTCAGAAGAGTGGGGAAAAGGAAAGAGATGCCGGCCTTGAACTTGCTGAAGTTATAGTAGAGAGTGAGAGACAAGAGGAGGGGATTTCTTCTGAATATGGGGTGCTCGAGACTTCGGGATTCACAGTTGCTCTAGAAGAGCAAGTGACTCATATGGCTGTCGTTCCTTCGTGCCCAGCCTAGGAAACCAAAGTTCCTTCAGCAATGGTGGACTCAAGAGTACCATCCAGAACAATTTTCAGTGAAATTTTTGGGATAATTGCAAGCATGCTCCGTGTAGGTCTTCAGGGTCTAAGGGAGCTACCTCTCACTGAACTGGGGGAGGCAATAGTCAAACTGAGGGAGTTTGCTGCTGTGACCAGCATTTTGGGGGAAGCATAAAAGTCCTCTCTCATTTTCATGCTACTTTAGATGAGCTGGAGAGCTATAGGTTGCATCATGAGGCGGAGACCAACAGACTGGCTTCCTTGAAGGCATCAATCTCGCGTCATCGCGAGAAAATAGATGCTTGTTCATAAAAGAAGGCCACTATGGTTGCTCGTCAGCATGGCCTCAAGATGGAGGGGAGAACTTGTTTCAACTGGATACTTGGAATAAGGGAGGAGATGCAAAAATTAAGAGAGGAAAGACCTTCATAAGGAGATGATTCAAAGTATAGCTTTGGATACTTCTTGGGCTGAGGATCTATCAGAACTCACTCACACCATTGAATCAGAGACCACCTCCACAGAACAGGAAACTCAAATTGTGGTCGAGATGAAGGAGTGTATCCAGCATGCCGAGACTTCTTCCACCACATCTAGAGCAGAGATCAATAAGACCATTGATTGTGTCCTTCCTTTGTCAACACTTGTAAAACATTTATGAATAAAATGCTTCTCTTTCTCTTCTGAATTATTTTGCTTCATGATTTCATTCTTCTCTTTGCTTTGTTGCACCTCCTTTGCTCTTTTTAAGCTTAAGCACTTCTCAAAACATTTATTGTCTCAAGTGGCTAATACCCTAAGCCTTGTTTAGTCTTGTGATGAGCTGCTACGGCTTCAATGACATTGAATGGGGGAGCTATTGCTTCTTCTCCCCTTAACGTTTGATTGTCCAAGGGCTCATCATTCATTTTCCTCATCATTTGATGAGCCTTCTCACTATAAATAGTCCAATCAGGAGGGACTTTGGATTCCATTCGAGGTGCATTCACTTCAAGTCCTTCATAGTTTTTAGTCTCATGCACGAACTCCTTCAGATGTTTTGAAGTGATACGTATAACCTCCAATTGGCTCTGGAGACTGTGAACTTCGGTTCTTACTAGGGGATCCTATTCTTGAGGGAGGGAAGGTTGTCCTTTCTCAAACTGCTCTCCTCCCACCAAACCAGGGAAGTGCAAAACATGGGTTTGACTACTACTCTGAACTGGCCCTGTGGTGGGGCGAGGAACATCCTTTATGCTTACAGCAACTGGGTTTTGAAAAATATTTCGGGGTGGTTAGCGTGCCACTTCTGCTTTCAAGGGTGTAATAGGGACATGCAGGGCTTTTTTACGGTCCAATGTGTAGGTGACCTTGGAGCCGAGAATTCTATCCCTATGACTTCCTCAATTTCAAGTGTGACCTCTAGTTCATCTTCCTGCAAAGGTTGCTCTGGAAAGGAAGCAAAGGGGAAGCCTCATCTTCAAGCAAAGATGGAGCTTTTTTAGGGGTAGTGAATAGCATGCTATGGTGTAGGGGAGTCAGAGGGAGAATTTTGCCTTGTCTTTCCTCCTATTTGAACATGTCCACCAGTGTTCGCCCGATGTCCTCAACATCTTCATGGGCTGAAGATTCTTTCTTCCTTAAGACTTGCAGTCACCATCATTTGGCTTTTAGGAATACATCGAATATGTAAAGTAATATTTAGCATCAGCATGGTGAGCTTTGGCTGAGGGAAACGGTCATTTGTCGGCATAGGCTGTATGTTGTCTCCCTTCTCGACTATGCTTGAAGCACTAGTGCAATGCGGATGGAACCACCCCCTGGTCGTGAAGCCATGGGCAGTCGAAAAGGATGTTGTAGGAGGTGTCGGTGTCGATCACATGAAACTGAGCATAGTCATTGAATTCACCAATCTTGAGAAGAAGCTGGCTTCTCTCCTGACTGGTTGAATCCTTGGACTGTGATATGAGTCAGAGTGAGATCTTTAGAACCTAATCCCAACCCAGTGAGGATTCTCCTTAGGATAAGGTTGACTGCTGACCCTCCATCCAACATAATTCGGTTGATGGGGTATGTATGTAATTCACCGGTCACAAAGAGACGGCACTTGTGAAATTTTTCTTCCAATTGCAGATCATCCTCTGAGAAGGTGATTTCCATACATCCACTCAAGATCGATGGGTACACCTCAATGGGTTCCACTTCAACCTCATACACCTCTGGATCGGAAAGGGCCTGGATCAGAGCCATACGATAGTCCCTTGAGAGCATGAGAGCATCATAAATGCTGAGAAGGGCTGGAAGTTTCCTTAAGTGCCCCATCACATCATATTTCACCTTTTCATCATCAGCCTTTTGTGCTTCTGGCCCTGCCACTGATTTGGGTTGAGGAGCAGGTTTAGGTGGAGAAGGTTTGCTTTGGCTTACTGGCTGAATTGATTGCATAGCTGGCTTGGTTTGGGTGATGGAGGTTTGAGGTTGGGGCTTAGTAGGTGGCTGGGTATACGAGACCAACGGCCTCACAGGGAATTGGAGGATCGGTGGATTGACCTGGGTACTTGGGCGAGAAAGGAGCCCAAGAAGCTGTAGGATGGGTGGATTGCTTGAAGTATTCGGGTGAGGGAGAAGTGGTGAACCAAGAAACTTCAAGATGCTTAACTTCTGAGGTGGAGGCTCCAGCATTTTCCCTAATCTCAGGCTTATTTTCCCCGTGCTGGACGATGCTCTTGAGATTTGTATCATATGGCAAGACTCCTGAGAATAGAAGCTCTTCCCCCTTGATTCTCTCAATCTCTGCCCAAAGTCATGCTCAGTGGACCATGGGGATTTCTTTGATTTTGACTTCTTGTGATTCTTTGAAGAAGATGCCTTTTCTTTGGCTCGAACCACCAAGGTGTCCGCAACTATTAAGAATCCAGCTGCCTGAGCTAGCGTCTTTTTCAACTGCCACTATTATGTCCTGCTTATATTGGTTCCTTCAAGTTCTTTGTCAAAGGCCTCAAAGTCTAGACATTTCAAGGTTGTACTTACGAGAGACATAGAAGAGGAAGGGTGAGAAGCAGAAGAAGAAGAAGGAGAAGGGTTAGTAAGTAAGGGACTTTTAAGGTCGTTTCCCTCATCAAACAGATCTGGACAGCTTTTTATGTCATCACCAGAATTGGACGTGTGCAGGGATTCTTTTAGGTCTTTCCCCTGCTTAGACCGTTGGGGAGTGCTTTTAATGTTATCATTCTGATTGCGCGTACTCTTAGTAGAAGATGGCTCGGGTACATCCTCTTGATGGGGTAAGGAAGTGAGGAAGATTGTGCCGGGGATGAAATCCTGCAAGGTCGATAATGGGGGAAGAGGCCTGAGAAATTACTGCTCAATGGTGGTTGAGCAGTCTCTTGGTGCTCGTCTTTTCCTGGTTTTCATTGACAGCGATTGATCCATCTCGCTAGGTTTATGAACTGCCCTAACTTAATGAATTACTTCTCGCCTTAAGGACTTGAGTCTGCTTCTCCCATAATGGACTATCCATGGTTGAGAAGTTGAGGGTTCAGTAGGATCTGAGTCATCTTCACCCAGGACTTCTTTCAAGAGGTCCCCTCGTACATGTGGAGCAGTGGTTTGAGAATCACTTTCCGAAACATTGTAAGACTCTTGGCATCCCTATATTTTCTTCACGATTATATCATGGAAACTGGAGCATTCTCTCAGGTCGTGGCCCCATATGTGATGGTACGGGGACCAACGGTTCTCAGTTCCCTGAGCGAGGTGTCGAGGCTGCCTTGCCAGTTTTGGTGTGATGGGACCTTCTTGAATCATCATAGCAAACAAGGCGCGAAGGAGGCCACGTGCTTCGTCTTCCACTTGGACTATTACTATGTGGGAGGTTTATGCCGTTCCGAATGCCTTATTTAGATCTTCAATCTTTATCTAGCCCCTCTGAAGCTAAGCCTCGATAATGTCTTTCAACATGTAGTAGTCCTCTATGGGGTGGTTGATCTTTCGATGGTAAGAACAGTAACTTGCCTGAGTATCGAGTCCGGCTTGATCATGGAACTTGGTCTCTGGGAGCTCGATCATGTTGGAGGCCTCAACATGTAGAGCAATCTCAGGTCATATGTTCCGCCCACAGGTTTGAACCGCTTCCTTCTCAAGCATGGGATTGCGATGGTGAGCAGCCAAATTTCTCCACCTTGAAAGGAATTGATCCACAAGATCATCAGGATCTTAGGTCAGGGTGAGAAGATCAATGGTTTGAACCTCTCTCTTGACCTCATAGAAACATTGGTGGAACAGTTTCTCCATTTCCACCCAAGTATGTACTGAGTTTGGGGGAAGCCGAGCATACCACTGGAAAGCCGGGCCATCAAGGGTTTCAACAAACTGATGGAGAAGGAGTCTACCATCAGCCGCTGTCTCTCGACATGCTGCTTGGAAGTGGGTGATATGCTGATTCGGGGAGGTGGTTCCATTGAATAGGGGAAACTTCCCTTTCTTGTAATCTGAGGGAAATGACACATGGTCAATCTATGTAGGGTATGGCTTTTGATAAGGTGTTGCACCCTATATTCCCAGGATTTGTCTGTTTTTTAAGCTATGGGTCACCATAGCATCGATGTCAGCTTGTGAGACAAGGTAAGGGAAAGAATTGTTCTATGAGGCAAAGGGAAGGGGCTGCCTTGGAGGTGCATCATCTGAGTGATGGGAATCGACCTTTTGATTTGCCGATTGTCATACGGCATCTATGTGATCAATCTTCTCCATCATTGCACGCACCATGTCTTCAAACTTATTCATGCACTCTTCCTGAGAGTCGCTAGGCTCATTTATAACCATTACGCTGACTGTTTCTCTGGGGAGGTTAGCGTCAGCTGCAGTTGAGGGCTTCCGAGCTTGACAGATCACACGTGGCAGATCGGTCAGCATTGGGTCAGCATGCCTCAACTGGACTAGAGTCTTCTATACCGATCGCATGAGGATCGATTCTCGTCGGTCTTGGGACCTTGGATGCTGAGTTACTAGTTCATCTTCTTCAACACTAATCACAGTGCAGATTTCATGGATTTCTTCTTCAGGCTCTATCATCTGAAAAGGGTAGAAGGGGTTCAAGTGAAGTGGGTCATCAAAGCTGGTTGCCCTAACCATTTTGGTTGCTTCCCTAGTCAGAATTTGTAGACCCCTATCACATTTGGCTTTGAGGTTTTGATGGACCTCATGTCAGAACTGCAATCGATTGCAGCTGGTCGACCCTTCTTGTGCAAGAAAGAGTTGTTTCCATTAGGTGAAGCAACGAGTGTGGGCCAAAAACTGGGGTCATCCTGGGCCAGGAAGGATGAAGGACTTGATCTCCCATTAGCTCTTTGCCTCGAGCTCTCTTATGGGTTCCAGAGACATGACCGAGATGATGGGGCTGATTTCAAAATGGTACTCTTGGGGAAGGTCTTTGAGTATCAAGGCTGAAGGTGCTTGCCCAAAGGAGGAGGGGCAGGCAGGAGAAGGGTTGACTCATGATGGTGCCTGAGTTGGGAGCGAGGGACTGTTTGCGATGGCGACGCATGTGCATCCCTTGAAGAAGAATCATGGGTGACTTGGGGGTCAACTCGGGCTTGAGGAAGTGGTCCGGCCTTAGGGGGTCGAGAACCGCGAGCAGATTTTTGTAAGAGAACAGGTAGAAACCTGCCCCTTACAGGGTGCGCTGGGGTGTGCTGAGTAGGAGGACGAGGGGGTCGTCTTATGTGTACTCGGGATGACGCAGCGATGGTGTTGCCCAAAGTGATGGGATGCACATACACAACATGTGCAGGATCTGGCCTTGAGAGGCTTGATCCTGGATGGTGACTCGAGGTAACATAAAAGTTGCCCCGAGGTGTGGCTCTAGTGGATGACCAACGAGTGTTATGGTGTGTGCGAGAGGTGGAGGCCTCAGGGTCTTCGCCTCAATGTGTCGAGCCTCTAAGGGTAGAGACTGGTGGTGGCGCAAGAATGTAGGGGATAGCCTTGCGGCGAACCACTGAGGCAATGGTAGCTTCTTTGCCTTTTGTAGGAAGGGACTGGCCAGCCTTCCAGCATACCTTAGCAATAAGACCGACAAGTGACTTGCCGATGAGAGGGTGAATGCTGTGAGTGGCAGCAGAAGTGCTACTGATGCAAGGCACCACGGTGAAAGTTCCACTAAGGAAAGGTGAAGGGGAGTTAGGGACCTTTAAGTCCCTCCTCACGTCTATCCAGGTTAAGACTTGGGAGCTAGACATCAAGTCTTTACTCAGAAGGAAAGTTGGGAGTAAAGTTCGAGGAACTTATTCCCAGGGGACGCTCGCGAATGAGGGGATCAAAAAATCCCCGATCCAGATAAATGGGTTAAGAAACCCAACAGTATGTGATGTGTGAAAACATAAAAACAAAGGAGAAACTAGCCAAACAAGAACAATCTGACAAAGGAGTAGTAGGTCTTTAGTGGAGTCGCCAAGCTGGTTAGGTGCATCGATCTCGCCTTCTAGATCTGGATGATAGGGCGGCATGCATCTCAGGTTTCGAGGAAACCCGAGACTTTGAGATCGCTCTCTCGGGAACCTTGCTCAGGAGAGAGGGCAGGTAGACCAACTAATGAGAGTGTTTCAATTAGAGGTGGGTTTGGGACTTACTCGGGCTGGCTCGAGTGGGCATCCTCTTAAATCACGAGGAAAGCCTCCCCCCAGTCATAGAACGGGTTCGAAATCGCCTCCCTTGGCTTGTATTCTCCTGTTTCTGCAATCACACAAACATGGTTAATTTTACAAGAAAAGTGGGCTGAAAGAGGCCCCACCTTGTCTTTGAGCGAATGTACATGGACGTGCACATCCAAAAGAAGAAAAGGGTAAGAGGGTACGTAAAAGAAGAAGAAAGAGGTAGATCAGAGGAATTTTGACTAGGTGGTGAGACTAACGCTGCAGCAAGATCAACAAGTGATTGTCCCGACGTGGTAGCAAGACGGGCACGGTAACTAGACCACCACAACAAAAATACTACTATACGCCTGAATAATCTTTAGCTAGCCTGGCACAATGGCTAGCCTATCGTGGCAGTAAGGCAGGGACGGTAACTAAGACCGACTCAGCAACAATACTGCTAGACAACAAGACTACCATGGCAATGTTTATCTCAGCCTCTCTTGGTCAAATGAGAGAGAAAGAGAGAGAAGAAAGAAGAGAGAGAAAGAGAGACATGCACAGTACTATCGATGTCTTGTAAGTGAGAAGAAGACGAGATGAGCAATGAGGGAGAAAGGAAAAAGGAAAAGCGGAAAGAGAGAAGGAAAATAATGAAGAAGAAAGAGAGAGAAGAGAGCAAGGGAACATGGGCAGCGATGAGAGAAAAGATAGGAAAGAACTTGGACGGCGATGAACTCCCACCGTCCATGACAGAAGGGTAAGAAGAGAGAAGACATGGGTGCCAATGAGCCTCTACCGTCCATGACAGACGAACAAAAAGAGAGAGAAAACATGGACGGTGATGAGCTTCCATTGTTCATGATAGAAGAATGAGAGA
This sequence comes from Amborella trichopoda, assembly GCF_000471905.2. The sequence continues at coordinate 1,034,745 of NW_006497889.1, forward strand.
AAAGAGAGAAGACCTCGATGGGGATAAACTTCCACCATCCATGAAAAAAAATTAAGAGGAGAGAGAAAATATGTGCAGCGATGTGCTTCTACCGTCCATGACGAAAGATTAAGAGGAGAGAGAAAATATAGGCGGTGATGTGCTTCCGCCGTCCATGACAGAAGATTAAGAGGAGAGAGAGAACATGAGTGGTGATGTGCTTCTTCCATCCATGACAGAGAATTAAGAGGAGAGAGAAAACATGGGCGACGATGTGATTCCACCATCCATGGTAGAAGATTAAGAAGAAAGAGAGAACATGGGTGGTGATGTACCTTTTTTATCCATGACGAAAGGTTAAGAGGAGAGAGAACATGGGTGGCGATGTACTTCCACCATCCATGACAGAAGATTAAGAGGAGAGAGAGAACATCGGTGGTGATGTGCTACCGCTGTCTATGATAGAGACTAAGGAAAAGAGAGAGAGAGTGGGCGGCGATGTGCTTCCGCCGTCCATGATAGAAGGGAAAACAAGGAGACTTTGATAGATGCTCAGCCTGTCACTCGGGTTAAGGCCTGGCTCACTGTTAGTGTCCTTAAAGCAAGAAGATATTATGCTAGGCGATAGACTTCATCATGCATGAACAGAGAGGAAGGAGAGAGAACAAAGAGAGAGTAAGAAAGAGAAGAGAGAGAAAGAAAAAGAAGGAAAATAATAAAGAAAATCTAAGAGGAAATAGGAAAGAAAGATGGAGGAGAGGAGAGAGAAAGAGAGAGATGAGAGGAGAGAGAAAGAGAGAGATGAGTGGAGAGAGAAAGATAAAGATGAGAAGAGAAGAGAGAAATAGAGAGATGAGAGGAGGAGAAAGAAAATTACCTTCACTAAAGGGTACTGAACCTTTTGTTCTCTCTCCTCTCTCTCTCTCCAAGATGTGCCCACAATTTGAACATGAAAACTCTCAAATTTTATTGATGAGTATTGAATAATCCTCAGCCTTTTAATAATTATGTTTAGCATGTACTTATAGAATCTGCTCGAATATGGGTCGATGCCCAAAAATTATCAAAATTGATGACAATTATAATTTAGTTGAATTAAAAGAAATTCAAAAATTGAGTGCAGAAGGATTGTTTTGTCCCTACCCAACAATGTGTGAAATTCTGAAACAGTCCCTGCTGCTGCCTTAGAACTTGCGTGATCTTTCCTGGATGATCCGAGGTTGCTCTGGCTCCCGTTTGAGTGAAAGATGATTGTTTTCTTCTAGGGCTCGACATGGCGATCCATGGATCGTGTTTTTAGGCCACGATCATGTGACTAGAAATTTGGATGAATCTTGAAAACTTCAGATCGATAGTGTGCTTGTTTATTGATTTTTTCTTTGGTTTCTTTGCTAAATCACACTAAGAATTCTGTTACGACAGCGTGGCAACAGCCGTAACTTGATTCTTTGTCCGGACGAAGATTTTGTCGACTCGGGTGTTTTAACAGAATTTGAAAATCCAGTGGCTGGACTTTACAGTAGCTTCGATACCTCAGTGTGTAAAATCCAACCATTCATTGTACGTAGGGTTCGTATCGAAGATAACCTCGAACCTTATGCACATAATGCAATTGGTTTCACGTCGATCGGGTACATGAGCGTCATGATTTGGCCTCTCAAGCGAGGCATACTGTTGTTAAATTTTCTACAACTATCTTCACGAATCATCAACTTCTCTCTAGTTTTTCTCCCTGGTAGGGTGTCGTCACGGGTCTTGCCACATATCAAAACGCTCGTCTTGATGAGACAAACACGTTCACCAAACTTGAGAGCGATTCGACTCAGAACGAGTGAAATACGGGTCTTTGAAGTTGCTACTAGGGACTATGCACTCCAGCCTCCTTTAATGGAGATTGGTGCAGGGAGGCCGCCACACGGGAATAGCATGCAACACACCCCTTTTTAATGTTTCACCCATAACTGTCCTAAAATATCAGATTAAGCCGAAAATTAATCCATATGGGTTTTCAACCATGTCAGATCCAATGGCGATGGTCTCATAGCTATTTGACAGACCAAAAATATAATTACAGGGTCCATTTCAGGGTGCTAGAGGCTGATTTTTTTGAAATTGTTTCTCTGTTTGCACTGCCTTAGATATGTCATATTGCGACAAACTTTGGCAGGTGGCCTTTTGAAGTGCTTAGGAAGATTTTGACCTTTTCTGGGGAAATTCTAAGACTGTCAGGAATTTCATTGTATGTCGAGGCTTTATTGATCAACTTCGTCTTTTATTCCCCATTAGGGACCAAGGTGCTGAAAAATGTCTTCAAACAAGCTCGCCCAAGGATTGAGGTCTTGGTGTCGACCCATGGTAGTAAGAGACAAATAGGTTGAACATTTCATCTAGAGTGATGTGTGGTCGACCGGACATTGTTCTCCTCTCTGATACCAGTTCAAGACCTCATCAGTCAATGTTTGTGAAAATATGGCCTTCAATTAGTTAGGCCTATCTCGTAAAGCTCAAACGGAGAGGAGGTACACGTTGATGTGAGTACCTGGATTGCTCTTCGCATTGAACTAGTTTCTAAATTTTGAGATGAAAAATCCCAGGGGAAGTTCTTTCATGTCTCCAAGGGTCTCATGAACATAGGCCTTTGGGGGTAGAATTTCATGCATGCCCATTCTTACAAGCATTTCCTGCATTGCTTTTAAGGTGCCTTCGTGTTAGGCATTTGGCATGACAGCAGGCCCACCGGTCTATGGGTTCCCAAACGTAGATTGATGAGTCAAGACTTGGGGTACATGTTGGCCTGCCCGGGCCTGAGATTGATGAGCCACAGTCACAAGGGCGGTTTGATAGATTTGTGCCTGAGGGGCATATTGACCTATAGGTGTCACCACAGGTTGCGGATATTGAACGGTTTGTTGGACCAAATGAATTAGAGGGACCGATTGAAGGATTAGCTGACTCGGTTGTGCTAGGGGTTGACCTATACCACTGAGTTGGTTTGGGATCGACCCATAAGCTGGGCCATGAACAATGTAACCTAAGTCAACTAGACTTTTAAGGGCAGCTTAGATATCTATCTCGCCTAAGGGTTGGTATAGATTGACACCTCTGCTTTGTACAGTGTTCAGGACATCATGAGCTATATTATGGTGGCTCGAGGTTGGGTTGGATCCTCTGGACCTAGGTGGGTCTTGGTTTTGAGATCGTTGTGCCTCATGGTTTTCTCAATTCGAGTTATGGGAATTAGCGTTTGATACTCCATGAACATCTTCCCTCACTCGACTCCTACTTTGGTTGCCTAAAAGCTCTTGCAAGACGACCCCAGGTCGGACATTATTCAGAGTCTTTGGGGCTGAACTAGCTTTTCAGACCACACAAATATCAAGATTAGGAGTGGACCCTTGGGACTTTGCCTCTAATTGAAGACCTAGGCATTGGATAATGGATTGACCTGAGTTCTATCGATAATCTCAAGGGATCACGGCATACTGGTCCCTAGGTTTGGGCAGGTTAAGCTTAGAGTCGGCGTGGAGCGATCATCATGGTCACCTTAAGTGACTGACATGGTGATTTCTTCTAGTGGTGTTCTAGAATCTAGACTTAGGGTGAGATCTAGACTCGACGGCTTAGGGAAAACCTAACCTGACTCTAGGGGCAAAACCTTAACTACGACCTAGGATAAAACTAGACTGGAACCTAGACTTGCTAGACTCAATGGGTTTTGGTTTAGACCCTGTGCTAGGGTAAGCCTAGTCTAGCTCCAAAGGCAACTCTATGCTTAGACCTATGCAAGTGTAGACACCCGCTTTAATCTGGCAAGTTCTATGGTTTTCCTAAACCCTTAAAATCAAATTGGCCTAGTAAACCAAAAATCCATAGGTCACACAATTTACCCTGTGAGCCGGAACCATTCTACCAGCCCAGAACCCAGCAGATTCTTGTTTTGACATGGAATCTAATAAACACGTTGTTCTATGGAAAAACTCATTAAAAATAGTAAAAAAGTCCTTTTTGGCCCAAATTTTCTCTGAGAGCTTCAAAATAGGCTGAAAAATACATCCAAATTGATAAACATCAATTTGGACAAGTTTTAGTTGGGGTAGGCGACACAGGGAATGTCGCCCAAGTCACACTGCAAATGCCCTATTTCATCAAAACAATCATTAAAAATAGTAAAAAAATTTGTTTTGACCCAAATGTTTTTTGGTAGCTTCACAAGAGGCTAAGGAACACACTTGAAAAGAAATCTTTCAATTTGGAGCATTTTGTATTTGCCGCCCAAGCGACACGTCTCGTGCCGCCCAGACCCCTTTTCCTTAAACGCGTTTTTATAATTTTTCATGTTTTTAGGGTTATCTTGTGGGTGGTTTGGCCATGTGATGCTATCCGCACTGATCAAATCCGAATTTTAAAAAATTAAAGATTGGTTTGACCAAGGGATTTGTTGGTTACAGGATAACTCTGCCCCAACAAATCCCTCGTTCAAATGAACTCACTTTGGGTGACCATAAAAGGATGAAAAATGAGAGGGTTGAAGAGGGACGAGACTTTTAGAAACTTTAGGCTGGAAGAGAAACCCTAGGAGAGTAGAAAGACCTTCCCTGAGAAAACCCTAACCTTCATCTTAAGCTTGAGTATATCTAGACCTAGGGCACAACAACCCTAGATCTAAACCATTTCTTGGGCACAACCACCCCATTACTACCAAAGACTTGCTGATCGACATCTGGACCACAAGGGCAAAAGGAACCGATTCTGATACGAGCGAGCCCTATAAGGCTCGGGAAGCCCGAGCCATCTAGCCCGATTCGGTATTTTCTTCTCCTTCATTTCCTCTTTTTTTTATTGTATTTATTTTATTTTGATCAGTCTTTGATTCATTCCAATTGAAAATCGTGTTTTGAAATGCTTCGGATCACGCTATCTGTACCATATATATGAGAGCTGATCTGTTCGTTTCTAGGCAGATCTGATCTCAGATATGAATTTGACTGTTCCCACTTTCTCTACCATTTATTTTTAATTTATTTTTTATCAGTTGAAAGTGTCAGATCTGAGTGATCTACATCTGTAGATCGCTTTGATTTTGCGCTATGAACAGTTTGGCGCCCACCGTGGGGCAAATCGAGCGTGATCTGAGCATCAAAATTTAAAAAATCTTAGAATCTTTTAAACCTCTGCAAACATGTTCTAGGTACTATTTTGTGACTTTGCCCAAATTTTTAGGTCAAAATAAAATATTTAAAAATACAAAAAAAAAAAAATTTATTAGATCTGCAGTTGCTTTATTTTAATTTATTTTCATCAAAAAAAAATTTATTTGTTGTTTCTCCAAGTATACAAAAAACTTATTTTATCAATATCTACAAGGAAAAAAAAATAAAAAAAATAAAAATGAAACAAGTTTTTGGGCGACACTAGGCATGCCACTCAGGCAACACAGGGCGTGCCGCCCATGCAACACGAATCATGCCGCCCAGGTTCAGGGAGACACACTCTCTAGTTCCCCCCATTGCCCAATTCAGAAATTTTTGAAAATTTGCAGGTTGGGTCCTGGGACTTCTTGTGACTGTTCAAAAAAATTTGGAGCAAAATAAAATTTTCAAAAATACCAAAAAAATATTTTTCTTGATACAAGTATGTTTTATCTGTTGTTCTTCTGTTTCACTTTGTCTTAATTTTATTTCATCAAAAAGTATGATTTTTCTACTTCTACAAGTTTCAGTAGCCTTATTTCATCAGGATCAACAAGATAAAAATAAAAATAAAAACAAAAATAGAACTTTTTTTTGGGCGACACGACCCATGCCACTCAACCTACAGGTGCGACACGACCGGTGCTGCCCGAGCGACACGGTCCGCGCCGCCCTTTCACAGAGGTCCCAAAAAAATTCTAGGACCCCACAGGCAAGCTCCAAAGCCTTTTTTGGGATTGTTCACTAATTTTTTGGCTTAAAATAATTTTTTTAAAAATATAAAAAAAAATATTTTGCTTCAGATAAGTCTGTCCTGCCCCTAACTTTTTGTTTTTTTATTTTAGTTTATTAATTTTTGCTGAAACCATTTTTCCCTACTTTCACCATGCTTAGTCTAACTCTATTTCATCAATTAAAAAAAGATAAAAAAAATAAAAAAATAAAAAAGAAGATAAATATACATCGAGGGCTGCTTGCACCCTCCTGAACCGTATCCCGTTCGAGTCACTCTCATTCCCCAACAGAGAATAACTCTTCTTCCTCATCTTTGCACACGCAAGAACTAGGAATTGAAGACCTTTTCGCTGACTTGGATTTGAAGGTATGCACAATCGGCTCTAACACAGCCAAGCGTGCTCATCCGCCTACTCAAACTCAAGAACATAATTGGTCGATCATTCCTCTATCTCGAGAATCGCTAGAAGCATACCAGCGGCACCTACAAGTCCCGGTGCCAAAAAACGGATAGGCGCAGCGTGGCCATCTAACCACCATGCATGTTCAGTCCCCAACATTTCTCTCGCGAGTCCCATAAGGGACAACTCTTGCGACATTTCAAAAACCATGGAAAATTCAAAACATGATAAAGATGATAATATTGAAAAAGAATTTTCAAAAACGGCGCTCACTCAAGATAGCCTAATAATGGTGCCTAATACACAAGATGATGAATTGAACGACCAAGATGAAGATCAAGAGAATCAGGAGTCTGAAGAAATCTCTCAACCTGAGGAACTTACTTCCCATGTTGAGCAATTCAAGAAGTGGTTCGATGGTGACCCAACGGCTATCATCGAAGAGATAATTGATGTCAACCCAGGAACTAAGAAGGACCCCAGGTTAACCAAGATTGGAACCTCCTTGTCTTCTAAGGAGCAGGAAAATGTGATTTCCTTTCTCAAGGAATTTCACGATGTCTTCGCCTGGTCATACGATATGCCAGGGCTAGATCACACATTGGTGCCACATCACCTAATATTCAACAAAGGGGCAAAGCCTCTAAGGTAGAAACTTTGACAGCAAAAAACCCACCTCAAGCTCTAAATCAAAGAAGAAATTGACAAATTGCTCAAAGAGAGGTTTATCACCCCCGTCGACTACTCAAAATGGTTGGCTAACATAGTGGTCATAGCCAAGAAAGATGGGAAGATCCGAGTGTGTGTCAACTACTGAGACCTCAACAAGGCATGCCCAAAGGATATTTTTCCACTATCAAACAAAGATGCCTTGGTCGACAACACTGCGGAACACGAAATGATGTCATTCATGGATGGCTTCTTGGGTTACATCCAAATCCTCATGGCAGAAGAAGACCAAACCAAGACGTCATTCATAACACAATGGGGAACCTACTGTTACAACGTCATGCCCTTCGGTCTCAAAAACGTAGGAGCAACTTATCAACGAGCAATGACTAACATCTTCCATGATCCAATGCATACCATTATCGAAGACTATGTCGACGACATTCTAGTCAGGTCAAAGACCAGGTTTGATCATCTCACCAACCTGAGAACCATTTTCGAAAGACTCCGGAAACATCAAACTCAATCCACAAAAATGTACCTTTGGAGTTGAATCCGACAAATTACTAGGCTTTATAGTAAGCCAAAGAGGCATTGAGGTGGACCCGTCCAAAATACGAGCCGTCACTAAAATGCCTCCTCCCCAGAACATCAGAGAAATCTGTGGGCTTCAAGGTCACATATAAGCCATAAGGCGCTTCATTTCACAGCTGACAGATAAGGGCGCACCATTCAATAGACTCCTTAAGAAGGACACCCCATTCATATGGGACGATGAATGCCAAGAAGCGTTTGATCAAATCAAGGAGTACCTCACAAAACCTCCCATCCTTAGTCCTCCTAGTCCAAATAAACCTATGTTCTTGTACATGTCAGTGAAAGACAAGACCATGGGGGCAATGTTAGGACAATATAATGACCATGGAAAAGAACAAACGATATACTATATCAGCAAAACAATGGTCGACTATGAGACAAGATACACGGATGTGGAGAAACACTTCTTAACACTTGTGTGGGCCATGCAGAAACTACGACATTATGTCTTATCTCATTCAGTCAAGCTCATATAAAAAATTGCTCAAGTACCTATTGGAGAGACCAGTCCTCAACGGACGTTTGGCGAAGTGGAGAATGTTATTGAGCGAGTTTGAGATTGAGTATGTCACTCAAAAATCGATCAAACGATAAGCCATTGCTGACCACTTAGCTGAACACGCACTATTAGACAATATTCTCCTTAATACGGATCTCCCTGATGAGAACCGCTTTACAATTGAGGACTCGATTTGGGAGCTATATTTTGACGGTACAAAGAATGAATACAGGTCAGGTATAGGAGTCATACTATGCACACCCGAGAAGATTTTAATACCAACAGCCATTAGGTTGAATTTCCCATGTACCAATAATGTTGTTGAATACAAAGCCTTGATAGCCGGACTTAAGAATGCCGTGGGAATGAAAATCTAGCAAATACGAGTGATTGGTGACTTCTTACTCATCACAAACCAAGTTCAAGGGATTTGGAAAGTGAAAGAAGAAAATCTCAAACCGTATCAAGAAAAGGTGGAAAAGATGATTCCATATTTTAAAAAAATCACCTTTCAGCGTGTAACTAAGGAAAATATTGGTTCGTCGACACCCTTGCGACCCTTGCTTCGATGGTTGATATTCCTCCAGAAATCACCACATTGCCATTCTACATCAGGAACAAATATGACCCTTCCCCACCAAGGATCGAAAAAGAAACAGAGCAAGAAAAGGAGAACAATGGGAAAGTATCTCTCATGGCTTTAGATGAGCTAGTTACAGCAAAACCATGGTTCCATGATGTTCTATCCCTGCTAAAAGATGGGTTATACTATGAAGGAGCCACCAAAAGGATAAAGAAGCCCTTTGAAGGTTTTCTATGGGATTCTTAATAAGAGGTGATCTCCTATTCAAAAAGTCCTTAAATGGCATCATTCTACGGTGCCTTGATCAGCCAAAAATTGACCAAGTACTAACAGAGCTGCACAATGAAGGAGGTCATTCTGGGGCAACCGTCTTAGCTCAAAAAATCAAGCGCCAAGGTTATTACTAGACCACCATGACTGAAGACTGCTGGAAGTTCATTATAAGGTGTCTCAAATGTCAACTCTATGGAGACCTCATCCATGCACCGTCCATATCACTCAACTCAACATCGCATGTATGGCCCTTCGCCATGTGGGGTCTTGATATCATCGGAATGATATCACCAAAAGCCTCAAACGGCCACCGTTTTATATTAACAGCTATAGAATACTTCACCAAATGGGTAGAGATCGCATCATTTGTTAAAATTGAAGGCCCAAAGGAAAGTTGTTCCTCGACAATTCAGAGAAGGAGACACGGTACTAAAGAAAATCTTCCACACTCCTGCAAATCCACACCCTTTAGGCAAGTTCAAACCTAATTGGGAGGGGCCATTCGTGGTTACTCGAGTGCATGCAGGCAATTCTTATAAGGTCAAAAATCAGGAGGTACAAACTCAACAACCCCATTAATGCAATGTATCTTAGAAAATACTACCCTTAACGAGCTCAAAAATGTGGTGAAAACCTGAAAAGGCATCACAAAGAAAAATTAAAAAATTAAAAAAACAAAAATATCGATGTGGTGAAAACCTGAAAAGACACCACAGGTAAAAGGAATAAAAAGATCTCCAAGAAGGAGCTTTCAATGCAAAACACTCAAATACAAACAAGTACTTACAAGTTCCAATAATACTGCACAAGCAGACCCTGAGGATGAAGACTCCTCCTAAACCCTACAGGTTCCCAACAGAGCCAACTCAGAAAGATGTAGGTGGGTGACATGAATGGAAAATCGAAGTGATTTTGATGAACCCTGGAAAACGTCGAGGCCCCTCCAAAATGGAAGCCTGGTGTGAATCTAGAGAACTCTTCATGAATCCGTGAAGCATAGAATGAAAGTTTCAAAGGTGAAAAGACAACTTCAAGGCCTTTGAGTTCTCACGATCCCACAAGGAAAGCCCCATCCCTTTCGAAAATGTTGTTTCAATTTGATTGTTAAAATCATCCATTTTCAAAAGCTTTCTCCTTTTATAAGGGACTTCCTCCATCACTATAAGAGGCTAAACTGTTCGTCAATATGGCCTCTCTCTCGAAGCCAACTTGCTATACCTATTATGAAGGCTTGAAACTAGCCAGGCACTCCATGGTTGTGTGAGTATAACTACCAACTACCACATATAGGAGATGGGTGAACCTCGCCAATGACAAAATTGGCTAGTCTGGAGCGTTTTTCTCTTGACTGGATCCCTTGAGGCAAAATAGGGCACGCTCATCCCTGTGTGTGCGTACAACAACTCAATAGTCAAAAATTCAAGACAAATATCGTAAAAGTAAGGGGCTAAGTTTGTAAATATTCAGTTTGAAAAGTATGTGCAAAGAAAGCGTTCTACTATGCTTCAATGAATAAAATTGAACACTTACAAGGGCAAGCTTAGCAAAGACCCCCCAACAAGGGCAATAAAAAAAAAATTTCAAACTCTTCACAACAAGGGCAAAGTTGAGAAAGACCTCACAATAGGGGCAACAACACTTAATAAAATAATAATTATAATAATAATGGAAAACATTTTTATGGGCAACACACCTAGTGTCACCCAGCCAAAACATAATAAAAAAATAAAAATAAAATAAAAGTAAAATAAAAATAAAATAAAATTGAAATGTGCAACACGCTTGGTGTCTCCCAGTCTGTGAGGGCACCACCACTCGCGTCGCCAAAATATTTTTGCCAAAAACCTTTTTTTTCAATTAAACTAATCTTTTCAAATAAAAAAAAAATTTAAAAATTCCATATGCTCCTGGGTGGCATGAGCCTAAGCTGCCAACTGATTTCAAAATCTTCTGCTCCTTAGAGGCATGAGCTTAAACTGCCAACCGATTCCAAAATATTTTCCTCCTCGGTGGCATGAGCCTAAACTGCCAACCGGCTTCGAAATCTTTTCCTCCTCGGTGGCATGAGTCTAAACTGCCAACCAATTTCAAAAACATCTTTTGCTCTACGGTAGCATGAGCCCAAGCTGCCAACCAGGATTCAGATCTTCAAACTCGTGCGACGTTAAAAACCCAAGCTAACACGTCAAACTCGTGCGAAGTTAAAAAACCGAGCTAACACGTCAAACTCGTGAGACGTTAAAAACCCAAGCTAAAATGTCAAACTCGTATGACGTTAAAAAGTCGAGTTAACACGTCAAACTCGTGCAACATTAAAAATTCGAGCTAATACGTCTAGCCCCGTATGACGTAAAAAGTCGGGTCATCCAATTCAACGTCAAACTCGTGCGACGTAAATGAGCCAAGACAAGTAATGTGTAGCCCTGTATGATGTAAAAGGTCAGGTTATCCAGTTCAACGTCAAACTCGTGCAACGTAAAAGAGCCGAGACATGTACTGTCTATTCCCGTATGATGTAAAAGGTTGGGTGTATGGTCCATCACTGCTTGACACTAAACTGCTTAGAGGGCTCTTTGATTGCAGGAGTTAAAATTGTTAACCAACCCTGTTTTTCAAAATATCTTCCTCTTTTCAAAATTTTCATTATATGTATTGTGTTTTCAAAAACTTTAATTTCTTTGTTAAAATCGTAACTTGTCCCTGCTTCGGGTTCTATTTCAATTCTCCCCTTACTTTCAAATTTTCTAAAACATTTTCTAAAATGAAGGAGCTTGGACACCCGTATATAACGATTGTCGCGTTTGCCACGATTGTTGCTTTGCTGCCTCGCCTCTCACTTCGAATTTGTCCATAAAAGTATCATCCTATAAAAAGCCTTTTCCTATAAACAGCCTTAGGAAACCCCTAAGGAACCCCTAAGATCAAGTGGCATGGTTGTAAAATCTACCTTGAGTTTCAAGCATGCGTAACTCACCAACACCTCACGTCAAAAATCCTAGGATGAAAATTCCCTAGGTGGGTGAGCATGGGAGGGCAATGACTTGGAGGGATAGTTGGTGTGCCATCTACCCACGTGATGTCGGCATGACATTCATCTTTGACATTCTCCTGCCCCTCGAAGGACAGGGAGCATCAGAGAGTCTACTGTTACTACTCACCTATCCCTCCAAGGACAGGGAGTGCGCGTTCGCCTACCTCTCGAAGGATAGGGAACGACAGCATGTCTACATTTTTGCCACTCTCTTGTCTCAAGAAGGACAGGGAGTTCCAAAGAGGGGCAATTATAGACACCCGCTTTAAATCTGGCAAGTTATGTGATTTTCTTAGACCCTAAGGATCAAATTGGCCTAGTAAACCAAAAATCCATAGGTCACACAATTTACCCTATGAGCAAAAACCATTCTACCTGCCCAGAACACAGCAGATGCCTATTTTGACCCGAAATCCAATAAACGTAATGGTTTACTAAAAAAATCATTAAAAATAGTAAACGAATATGTTTTGACCCAAATTTCCTCTGAGATCTTCAAAATATTCTAGGAAAGACACACAAATTTAAAACAAGTTTTGTTTTGGGTGACAAGGGGCGTGCCTCCCAAGTAAAATAGGGTGTGTCGCCCAAGTCATCTTGCAAATGCCCTATTTTACAAAATAAATCATTAAAAATAGTAAAAAAATATGTTTTGACCAAAATATTTTTTGGTAGCTTCACAAGAGGCTAAGGAACACACTTGAAAAGAAAATTTTCAATTTGGAGCATTTTTTATTTGTGAGACACTGGGGCGTGCCGCTCAGGCGACACGACTCGTGCTGCCCAAACCCGTTTTTCCCCAAACACACTTTTATCATTTTTCATGTTTTTAAGGTTATCTTGCGGGTGGTTTGGTCACGTGATGCTATCCGCATCGGTCAAATCTGAATTTTAAAAAATTAAAGATTGATTTGACCAAGGTTGGTTACAGGATAACTCTGCCCCAACTAATCCCTAATTCAGATGAACTCACTTTGGGTGACCATAAAAGGATGAAAAATGAGAGGGTTGTAGAGGGACGAGACTTTTAGAAACTTTAGGCTGGAAGAGAAACCCTAGGAGAGTAGAGAGACCTTCCTTTAAAAAACCCTAACCCTCATCTTAAGCCTGAGTAAACCTAGACCTAAGGCACAACAACCCTAGATCTAAACCATTTCTAGGGCACAACCACCCTATTACTACCAGAGACTTGCTGATAGACATCTGGACCGCAAGGGCAAAAGGAACCGGTTCTGATAGGGGCAAGGCCTCGAAAACTCGGGAACTCCGAGCCATCCGGCCCGGTTCGGTATTTTCTTCCCCTTCATTTCCTCTTTTCTTTTATAGTATTTATTTTATTTTTATCTATCTTTGATTCATTCTGATTGAAAATTGTGTTTTGAAATGCTTCGGATCATGCTGGCTCGGCCACGTATTTAAGAGTAGATCTACTCGTTTCTGGGCAGATCTGAATTCTATTGTTCTCACTTTCTCTATCATTATTTTTTCATTTATTCTTTATCAATTGAAAGTGTCAGATCTAAGTGATCTACATCCACATATCATTTTGATTTTGCACTATAACCAGCTAGAACCTAGACTAAGACCTAGACTAGATAAGTACGAGTCTCGGCTCGGACCAAGAGTGAGTCTAAGTTCGGACCGAGGTGTGAACCTGGTTCAGACCTAGACTGAACTGGATACAAGCCTAAGCTTGGACCAAGAAGGTTGTGATAATCAAACCAAGTGTGGACCCAGACTGGATCAAAGATGAGCTAAGAACAAGCCTTCGGCTCGGACCAAGAGGGGACCTAGGTTCAGACCATGATGTGAAACTGGTTTGGACCTAGGCTAGGATGGGTATAAGCTTGAACTTGGACTCAAAGCGTTTTGATGATCAGACCAGGTATGGACCTGGACTGGATTAAAGATGAACTAGGAACGAGCCTTCGGCTCGGACCAAGAGAAGGCCTAGGTTCGGACCAAGGGGAACCTGATTGGGACCTGGGCTAAGCTGGGTACAAGCCTGGACTGGGACCCAGAGGGCTCAGCTCTGACCAAAAGTGAGTCCAAACAGAGATCTAAGATTAACCAACAGAAATAAGTAAACACAACACTCGAAAACATTTGACCAACTTTATGAGTAGGCTTGGCTTGAGAGTGGGTTCCTAACTATTACAATGCAATTAGGCTGATATAGGTCTGCATATAGGTCCTGGCCTCCTGTTAATGAATGTTCACCAGGTCCTATTATACGCGGAGTTGCTTTGAGGTAAATGATTATGGAGGGGCGCTCACAGTTAAAGTTACACGAATCCCAACCGTCTCGACTTTCAAAGCTAGGTTCCTCTTACGTCGTTAACATGGATTTTGGGGTTTTTCAAAATATTTGTTTGCTGGTTTCCCAGGCATTCCCAGTCCGGTGTGTGCTGGAGTGAGTAAAGAAGCACGCAATCAAAAATAATTTTCAAGCAGGCAGGCACATAATGCAATGAAGAAATAAAGCGAGCACTTGGCACTGGTCGTGCCTAGCGATGCATGCTTCGAGGTGAAACTCGCTTGGAGCACAGTAAAGATGGAGGGGTAAGCAACCCCTAAGAAGGTATAGTCACAAAAATGATACCAGGCATAGTCCATGCTAAGTTGAGCGCGGCCCGAGTCGAGGGTGACTCGAGCGGGACACGATTCCAAGAGGGTGCAAGCAACCCTCAATGTATTTTGTGTATTTTTTTATTTTTTTATATTTTTATCTTTGATGATACACAGTTAAACTAAGCCATGGTGAAATCAGGGAAAACATGATTTCAGTCAAACTTAACAAACTAAAATAAAATCAGAAAGCCAGAAACAGGTTGCATCGCATGCATAAGGTCCATAGCTATCACTGGTTTGAACCCCATGCAGATAAATAGTCAGATTTCATACACGAAGCCTATGAAGTAGCTACAAATTTTGGCATTGAAATTTCAGATTCCGGTCAAAACTCAAAAGGTGTGAAATCTTCGTCCGGGCATGAAATCAAGCTGCGTTTGTTGCCACGCAACTGTGACGGCATGCTCAGTGTGATCCAATGAAGAAATCATAGAAAAACATAAATGAATGAGCACACTATCGATCTGAAGTTTGCAAGATCCATCCAAATTTCAAGTCATATGATCGTGGCTTAAAAACACAATCCACAGCTCAAAGTTGGGATCAAATCAATTGTCATGCCGAGCCCTACAAGAAAACAATCTTTCGGACAAACGGACACCAGTGTAACCCCGGATCGTCCATGAAAGATCACGCACGTTCTAGGGCAGCAGCAGGGACTGTTCTGAAATTTCCTCAATTGTTAGGAAGGGGTAAATCAGCCATTTTTCACCCTATTTTTTATTTTATTTAATTCAATTAAATATTAATTTAATGGGCGTAAAAACCACATAAGCGTAGACGGTGATGCCCATTGCCGCTCGTAGGGGTCTCACCCTGTTGCTCACCTATCACAGAGGACGATGCCTATCGCAGACGGCGATTCCTATCGCCACTCGCGAAGGGTCGCGGCAATGCCTATCATTGTCCGCAAGCTTCTCTTGCATTCCACTCCTATCGACGTGCGCTTCACGAAGAGTTATTGCCTTGGCCCTCACCAGAAGCTATCGCTGCCCGCGAGGGATGTGTTGCCTTCTTGTGTTGCCAATGGCGATGCCTATCGCCATCCACAAGCTTCTCTTGCATCCCACGCCTATCGTCGTGGGCCTCGCCAGAAGCTATCGCCACCCGCAAGGGATGTGCTGCCTTCTCGTGTTGTCAATCGTGATGCCTATCGTCGTCCGCAAGCTTCTCTTGCGTCCCACGCCTATCTTCGTGCGCTTCACAAGAAGCTAGCATCGTGTGTTTCATGAGAAGTTATTGTCGTGTACCTCACCAGAAGCTATCGCCACCCGCAAAGGGATGTGTTACCTTCTCTTGTTGCCATTGACAATGCCTATTGTCGCCCATGGAGGGATGTGCTGCCTTCTCGTGTTGCCAATGGCGATGCCTAACGCTGTCAGAAAACAAGGAGATTGCAAGCCAAGGGAGGCAATTTCGAACCAGCTGAAGCAGCTGGAGGGCGTTCCGTCATGATCTAAGAGGGTGCTCGCGTGAATCAGCTCGAGTAAATCACAGATCCAGGTGAGGTTGGTCCCCACCTCATGTATCAAATTCCTCTCTCACTAATTGGGCACCTGCCCATGTTCTACGAACAAGGTTTCCGAGAGAAAAATTTCAGTCTCGGGTCTTCCCAACCTGAGGCACGTGTGACCCGATCACCTAGATCCAGGTAGGTGAGATTGAGGCATCCGACCAGTTTGGCTACTCCATTAGGGACTTATTACCCCTCCATTAGTTTTCTCTTACTTGATTAGCATCACCTTTTACTTTCTGCACTATATTTCATGGCACATGGGTTGTTCAACCCGTTCATCCGAGTTGGGAATTTTCTCATCTCTACACTCATGTCTGTCCTAGGGAAGCAATCTTCTCAAGCCTCATTCCCCACACTCCTCTTGAGTCAAGACTCACAGTCCGGCTCCCAGGTTCTCTTTTGAGTTGGTGCGAGAAGGGACTTGAAGGTCCCTAGCTCCCCACTTCCTAGCCCTGGGGCCCTTCGCATTGATGGCACACATGCCACCACACACAGCACACACCCTACTACTGGCAAGTCCATTACCGATCATATAGCTGAGGTACGCTAAAAGGTTGCCCTACCCGCTTTTGCAAAAGGCAAGCAGGTTGCCATCGCTTCTGAGAGTCGCCACAAGGCCACTGCCCATACTCTTTCACCACACCGAACCTCTATGCCCCAAGGCTCGACACACCGAGGGCGAGATCCTGCGGCCTCCACCTCTCGCACACACCTGAAGGCTCGTGGTCCAACCACTTGAGCCACACCCCGAGACAACTTTCATGCTTCCTTGAGCTAGCGTCCAAGGCTAGGCCGAACCCTTCACGCGACATGCATCTACATCCCACAGCCCGGGGCAATGCCAATTCTCCATCCACTCAAGCACACGAGGGTCGACCACTTCGTCCTCCCTCTCAGCACACACGACTGCATTCTGTGAAAGATGAGTTCCCACTCGGTCCCTCACAGACACGAGCTCGTAGGTCTCGGCCTCTTAAGGTTGAACCAGCTGACCGAGCCCAGGTTGACCCCCAAGTCACCTGGACGGCTAACTCTAAAGGTGCACACGCACCGACTTTGCAGGTTCCTCCCCGCTCCCGACTCAGGCAGAGTCACAAGCTAAATCCTTCTTCTGCCACCCTTCCTTCATCAAGCAAGCACCTTGGGACCTGGTACTCAAAGGTTTTCCCTAAGAGTACCATCGTGAGCTAGCCACCTCAGGTCAGCCATGCACCTAGACCTCACAAAGGAGTTTGGGGAAAAGGCCTGACGGAAGATAGAAGCCTTCAGTCTCCAGGATAGCAACCCAGATTACCCTCTATCGTGGGACCTCATTCTCTACCCCAGCTGATGGACACAGCCCTCGCATGCTTAAGAAAGATGGGGCAGTCTAAGTCGCAGGCTCGATTCTGAACTGAAATCTATTGTAGTCTCAGGATCAAGCATAAGAGAGGCCTCTAGCTCCTGACAAGAGAGGCTCCCAAAGGTAGTTGAAGTTATCACTCTTGATGACCTCCTGCCTCACAATCCCTACTTCCCTCTTCGGATTCCAAAAACTGAGCGAGAAGTTTAAGATTGCTCGGTGGTCACTGTCACAGTAAAAGACCGAGCTGCCAAGAAATCACGATCCCAAGACCATCAAGAACCGGTCCTCACACGATCAGCGTACAAGGCTCGAGTCTAGTCGAGGCATGCCGAGCCCCTACAGATCGACTTACCATGTACGACTTGCCAACCCGGTAGTCCACCACTCTACCTGGCTCTGACCCTTCAGAAGAAACAGTCAACATCATGGTGATCAACGAGTCGGACGATGCCCAAGAAGAGAGGATGAACAGGTTCGAGGTGATGATGCAGTCCATCCTCGAAATGATGGATCGCGTGGAGGCCTCTAGGCCCCCTGCTTCTTCTCCTCAACAAGAGGCCAACTTCCAGCCTGGAGAGGACAAAACTCCTAGGCAAACTCCCCCACCGATCTCTCAAGGCAGCTCTGCTCCCCACATGGATTCGCAAACCGAAATAGATGCCATGATGACCCACAGTCTCAAGAATAAGGTCACGAGCATGCAAGAGGCACCGCTTTACCAAAAGTTGTACCCCTCATATATCGACCAAGTGCCCTTTCCTCTGAACTATCGAAAAGGGAAGCTCCCCTCATTCAACGGTACTATGTCCCTGCACCAACATATCGTTCACTTTCAAGCTGCTTGTTGAGAGACGGCAACTGACAAGTGACTCCTCCTTCATCAGTTCATCGAAGCTCTCGAAGGGCTAGCCTTCCAGTGGTATGCTCAGCTACTTCCAAGCTCGGTACACACTTGGCATGAAATGGAACAGTTGTTTTACCAGTGCTTCTATGAAGTTCAGAGAAATGTGGAAACCTCGAGCTCCTCACTCTGACTCAAGACCCTGGTGAGCCGGTCGATAAGTTCATCACCTGATGGAGTGAGTTGGCAACCTATCATGCCACTCTCATGACTGAAAGAGAAGTTGTTCAGACCTGCATACGAAATATGATTCCTGAGATCGCCTTGCATGTTATGGCCTCCAATCCACCCTCCGTGTCAGAGCTCATCTCTAAAACAGTTCATATAGAAGGTCTATCCAAGCACCATGGCAGATCTCACCAGCAACACTCTAGCTCAGGAAACAACCGAGGCAATGGTAATTCTCGCCCCAACAATAGGGGCAATCAGCAAAAAGTGGTGATTAGTACGACCGTCACCGTGACTGACACTAAGAAAGCTGCCCCTCAAACTTTGGACCTCTCCAAGGCACAGGCACCTCAGACTGGAGGCAAGCAGCAGCAGTCCTATAATAGGGTCCCACCCCCTAAAAATATAAATCGAAGTGATTACTAGATCCAGCACCAAAACAAGTTGCACCCCTTCGAGAAAGAGTGGGTTCTTATGCTGCTCTGATTACTACTAGAGCAAAACATAATCCAGCTGCGGGAAGTCAACACCCCAGAACAAGCTGGACAGGGAACACAGGAGAGGTACTGTGCCTGTCACAGGAGAATAGGCCACCCCACTCAAGAATGTTATACTCTCAAAGATATTATCGAAGCCCTTATTAACAAGGGCCAGATAAAGCTCGAAGAGCTAAAGCAAGCATTCGAGGCAACTGAGGCTTCCCACATAGTGACAATCCAAGAGGATGACAAGCACCCGCTGTCCTCCGTGCACTATTATCTGTGATGCTCGAAGAAGGTCTTATCAGGACAAAACTGACAAGGCAGCCCAAGTTCCCGCCCCCAAGAACTGAGAATCTCTGGTGTCTGTATCATCTAGTATGAGGCCATGACCTGAGCAAATGTACTGGCTTCCACGAGCTCTTGGCAAAGAAGATGCAGCAGCACCAAGAAGTTCATGATAACCAAGAAGGACACCCTCAAGTCCCTGCTCCACCAGTGTAAGAAGACCTCCCAACAAAAGCTTAGGGAAGTGCTGAGCTAGACCCTCTGCAGGCCCTCTTCGAGGTGATGCTCCAATAGGGTCTCGTCACTCGCAAGCCTGTCAGGAAACCTAAGAATCTTGCCCAAGGCACAGTAAGTCTCTGGTGCCCATATCACCAAGTCATGAGCTCGCATAACGCCCTGGGTTCGAAGCTATAGTTGCCGAGAAGGTATAAAAAGGTCATATTATCTGTGCCATTCTCCCTAAACACTCCCAAGCCATCACTCCCCTCCAAGAGGAAATCTCGCTACGGGTCCCCTATGAGCCTACACTAGACCCTTCAGATCCCTCGACTTCTCAGCCCTGGGAAGTCTATCATGGACGAAGTAGGCTCAAGTCCCTAAAGCGTGAAGCAGTCCACTAAGCCGAGGCTACTAATCAGCTTGATAGGACGATCTAAACATCGCCCAAGGGGCTAGAAGGAGACGAGGGCCGATGTCAGCTCACCTAAGGAATCATATCCTTCTTTCACTAGTCGAAAAAGAATTTTTCAGGCCCCTTCCTCTATTGCTGACCTTACGAGACTTCATCCCAGGAGCAGCTCGCCTTACCTTTTCGTTCGATCAAGTGGATGTCCCTAAGTCATCAACTGCTCGAGACTCATCCAATATGAGTGATGACACTAAAAGTACCCCTCAATAGTTAGAGCTGGGGCAAGACCTAAAACACCCCCTACGCACGTCCAATTTTGACGACGACGTAAAACACTGCTCAGAACATTCGAACCCGTTGTTTTTTCTTCTTCTCCTCCTTCCTCTTTTATATCTTTCACAAGTAAAGCTCGGTAGTGCCTAGACTTTGATACTCTAAATAGAGAGGTCGAACGCACCAACATCAGCAAGTCGCAGCGGAAGTGCTTAAGAAAGATGCTGGCCCAATCGGTAGGATTCTTGATTGTTGCCGACGCCCTGGCTACCCAAGCCAAGTCCGAGCCATCTTCAAGTTCCTGTTCCAAGGAGGCCTTCCATATGGTGCAGATCTTGCAAGTGTTTGACAACATGGGGAAACTGAGCCTAAGATCAAGGATGAAGCTACAGCACATATCTCGTCCTCAAGTTTCTTGATTCTTCACTTTTCCTTAAGCCTCAACCTCAAACTTCCCTATCCTTAATACAATCCCTATTACCTCCCCATCATACTAGACTGCACTGGCCGAACAAAAAAGTCAGTGAGTGTCACAAATCAAAACTCAACCAAAACCTGTTCCTAAACCTACCTTACTACCCAAACCGGTGATTGGATCAAGAACACAGAGGTTTAATGAGGATAAGGTGACATATGGCATAATTGGGCATTTGAAAAATCTTCCAGCCCTTTTAAGAATCTATGATGCCCTTATGCTCTCCAGAGACTATCGCATGGCCCGGGTTCAAGCCCTTTCTAACCCGGAAGTGTACGAGACTCAAGTGGAGCCTATTGTGGTGGACCCAGCCATCCTAGGTGGGTTCTTAGCAATCACCTTTTTCGAAGACGACCTGCAGTTGGGAGGAAAATTATACGATTGCCCCCTCTTCGTGAATGGTGAATTACATGCCTGCCCTATCAAACGAATTATGCTGGATGGAGGGTCAGTAGTCAACCTAATCCTAACCCGACTGGGATTAGGATCTGACAACCTCACTCCTACCCACATCATTGTGCAAGGGTTCAACCAACCAGGAGAAAAGCAGGCTAAGACAGTTCGTCACCTCAAGATCGGTGAACTGAACGATTATGCCCAGTTTCATGTAATTGACACCGATACATCTTACAATGTCTTGCTCGACCACCCTTGGCTTCATGATCAGGGGATGGTCCCTTCCACACTCCACCAATGCTTCAAGTACAATTGAGATGAGAGATAGCACACAGTCTATGCTGATAAGAGACCGTTCCCTGTAGCTGAGACTCACTACGATGACGCAAAGTACTATTTCACAGACCTTCCAGCACCAGAAAGGTCAATGGATGATGATTGGAAGCCTGTGAGAGAGACAGAACCCTCGTCTCATGAGGATGTTGAACACCTTGGGCGAATGATTACAAACATGTTCAAATAGCAAGAAAGACAAGGTAAGATCCTCCCCTTGACTCCTATCTGTCCAAGTATACCTTGCCACCTCTTTGAGGTCATGGTGCCCTCTCCAGAAGATGAAGCTTCCCCCTCTACTTCTAATTCGCCAGAACACAACGACGAGCTAGAAACAACTCCTGAGACTGAGGAAGCCTTAGAGGTAGACCTTCCAGCACTGAGGGTCACCTATACACCAGACCAGCAAAAGGTCATGCATGTTCCCATTGCTCTTCTAGAAGCATAACTGGTGTGCTAACCACCAATGAAGGTACTCCAAATCCCGTCCTCCTTAAGCAAGGAGATCACCAGCAGCCAAAATAAGGTCTTACACTTCTCAGAGGCTCTTGGAGAAGTATAGGTTGACGACAGTCAGCCCTCCAGCTCTCAAGAACAAGACCCCATGGAAGAACTGAGAAGTGAGATTCGTAGCCTCCAAAATCAGTTGGACGTTATGTGCATCACTTCAAAGCAATTGAAGAAGTTTGTCCCTAAGAATAAAACCTATGACAAGCTCAAAAGAAGTGTGCCACGAATCGAAGCCAAGACTCCCCCAAATTGGAGTATTTACGGCAAACAGGCTCACTAAATCATGAGAACCATGACTTATGAGCCCCTGTCCAATCAAATGCTAAGGGATGAGGAAGCAACTGCTCCCCCATTCAAGGTCCTTGAAGCCACGCAAGCTTTCAAAAGATGAAGCAAGGAGTGGGCTATCCTTTTTCAGTGAAAGGGCAAAAGCAATGAAAAAAAATAAGAAAGAGTAAAGACGTGCCTCACACAGAAAAAGAAAAGAACTATTTCATTCATAAATCAAAAGGGCATTACAAGTGTTCTTTATTTTACAATGGATGAAATGAAATGAAAAATAGAAAGACGGCACTGTCAAAAGCGGTCAATGATCTCATTGATCTTCCCCTTGCACTCTTCGACCGAGGCCCTCACTCGCTTGATGTCCACTCTTAGTTCGGCCACCAGCTTAGCCTCATGCTCCACTAGAGTTAGCTTCTCGCCCAAGGAGTACTCGAGGTCCAGCAGCTTCTGGCTCAATGCCCTATCTTTGGCTTCCCAAGCTACCATCTCCTTCTCCAACCTTTCGAGCTCCTGTGCCCACTTGGCAATCTTCGCCTTCAGGGTCTTCACCTTATTATGGCGCGTTACAGCCTTCTCGACAAGGGTGGACTTCTGGGAAATGATAGCTTCCCTCTCCCTTACTTAGGCCTCTGTCAGCTCTCAACTGTGTGCCAGAGAAGGCTCCAATGGCTCTAGCTATGAGCCTCCTAGTCATGTTGCAATCTCTTACGCCTGTAGATCCTTCACCCTCCATCCCTTCAGCTCATTGGTGATACCGTCAAAGTAAGGGAGGGATTTTGGCGCACTCCCTAAGGCGACCCCCCTCATTTGTAGGATCGTTACTCCAAGATCTTCGAGGGGCAGCTCCTTTATCTTCTGGAGGCCCATTCGAAGCATCTCAAAGATGACACCCGGCATCCCGCTGAAAGTGGGCCCGGGCAATGTAGTAGGTGCAACCGCAGCAAATGAATCCTCAACTACAGCCACAGGATCTACTGAAATCTCAGCTAGAGTCATCCCTTGTATCTTTGGGGCAACCTCGATTTCGAAAGGCATGACCTCGGTGGCTGGATCTACCATTGTATCTTCGTCTTCGATGAGGCTGGTTTTTGCCTTGACAACAGAGGAAACTTCAGCAAGATCCCCATCTGAAACCATCAACTCACTGTCCCTTTCACTTGGGGTAGCCTCTTCTTCATGTCCTCCATTTTCTTAAACCGCCACCACGTCCTCAGCCGGTTCAGTCCCTCTCTCTTCTTCTTCTATGCCGTTGTCCTCCTGGGCAGTGGGTTTAGCCACGGGCTATTCTGTGGGGCCCACCTCTTCTACTACCAGGGGTACTACCTCTGAGCCCTCAAGGTCAGTCTCTAGGAGAAGTCTTAACTCTGCAACCTCTCCTATAGCTATGTCACTAGGATTGGCAACTACTGCAGGTCCTTCTCCCTGGACTGACCTTGGGGTTTCTCCTTCCATGCTAGCCCCCTCTGCATCAGTAGGGGCAACAGTCTCCTGTGACTTAAGAGCTGTCTCCACCATAGTTTCTTGGGCAGCAGCCCCAAGGCTTCCATCACCAGCCCCTTCCTTTTAGCCACAGAAGATGCCTCTTGGTTGAAAGTAATTTCAATTGGTGCGGCTAAATCTGAAGCACCAGCCTCAACCTCAAAAGAACTTGAAGAGGGCCCAGGAGACGGAGTGGGTGAATCCTCTAGGGCAGAGGGTGAGTTTGAAATGATTGGATACACGTAGAATTCTGAAGAAGTCGAGGGTGAGGAACCGTCCTCTAACTAGCGGACCATTGGGATCTTAGGCCCTTTACGTTTTGGATCCTTGGTTGCCTTCTTAGCTGGAGCGTGGGGAGCCGCTGGGGTAGCCCACTTTCTCTTCTTTCCTTTTGCATGCTCGGGTGCAATAGCCTTGGAGGTGCCCATTTTGGAGGAACTGGTGGCCAGCTTGCTGTGCGGACTGCTCCCTATGAGTTCGTTTAGGTCCTAGACCGGGCGCATCTCGAACCAGGGAACCTTGCGACCCTCCTTCCATCGAAAGATCACAAAGAGATTGCCAAAAATGCTCTCTGTCTCATTCTCCAGAATGAGAAATCTGAGCTTGGACTTGTCTCTAGCAATCTGACATGGCCGCCCAATCTGGCACCAGTCATTGGGGAAGCCTAAAGTGAATATCTTGCCTAGGGGAGGAGTCTTTGCCATCTTCTGCTGCCTTGTATCTTGACTCCAACAGGTACTCTCCCACTTCCAAGGGTGGTCCATGTCCCAATACCCCTTACTGGTGATCAGCCACCAGCATTTGTGGCTTCTGTCTCCCGCACTATTCTGCCAAAATGGGGCAACACATACTTGTTGATCTTGGTGGCCTCCAAGCATGTGGCCCAAGCAGTGCGAATATGCCTCGGGAGCCAAGTCTCCCGATGGGTCCCAACTGGTTCTTCTTCCATTAAGCAGCCTTGTTGTATCGCTTCTCGAAGAACACTGAGAACGGGCATCCTTGATCTAGCCCATGCTGCCAGGCGAATCAATGTGGGAAGTATCCCTCAAGCTTCGCACTATGGATGGTGCGGAAGGCAAGGACTCTGCCCCTGATGCTCAACATAAACATCAACTCTTTCTGGCTGGTGAAATCACCGTCTAGGTGGTGGCTCAGCTCGTCAACGAATGCACGCTTTGTAAGGCCTCCGACTAGGAATGCAACCTGGGTCATGTGAAGATAGTCGTTATAAAACAAGCTACGCGCATGACCAGGTGTGTGGAAAATTTCCTTCTGCCCGGCAATCTTCAAAAGGAATGGGCACATGGCATCTTCCAACATCCTATTTTTGAGGAAGGTGTTGGGGAAGTAAGCTCCGAGCCAGCCATAAACATCTACTATGTCGTTCCCTCCTTCCTCTCCTTGATACAGTCTCCCCTTATAAATGGCTCCTAGGCCTTAAAAGATGCTGCACATGACTGGTTGTGCAAGTGCATACTCTTTTCCCCCTGCCATGTCATAGGCCCCATAGAACGTGCCTAAATGAATGATGTCTGCCCCTCTTGGCAGAGCAAACTTGCATAAGAAAAGTACCAGGTAAGCTGCCAAGAAGATATGCCCATTCTCCTTCCGCAGGTCAAAGACTGGAGGGCCTTTCTTTAGGGGCACCTTCTTCCATGGTGTTGAACCAACTTCATTTGTGCAGTCGCTGTAGAAAAATGCTTTCCATTCGGCGAAGGAGACACGTCCACTTTTGGGCTCATCATAGAGTTGCTGGTAGATCCCAAACAGTCTTGAAGCCCAGTCGAAGGGGCTTCTTTCCCTACTCTATCCCCTCTAAAGATAACTAAGTTTTGGGGTACAAACGTGTCATACATAGCGATGAGGAGTGGAAGCCGACCAATGAAGTGCAAGTCCATCAATGATATTCTTGCCATCCCATGACCAAGCAGACACTAATTGCTGACATGGCTCCAAGTTTCCAACAATTCTTTGACTGTGTTTGAGCAACGGTCATAATAGCCCGCCGAGCATTGGTTGGCAGCCAGTAGGGTAGCCCATCTCAAAATAGCTCTGAAACAGCTTAGTACTCTTATAGTCCATGATGAGTAACCGTTCAAATACTGGTGCTCCCCTGCACCCGCAGGCCAACAAAGGACGATTTCATGCCTCTGGTTTTACCATCCTCTTGCTTAGAGTTAGCAAGTCCCTGCTCGAGGCTATATTCCTGTGTATGCAATGTAGGAGGCCTACCCCTTTCTCTACCCTCACATTGTCGTTGTTGTCTTCTCTCACCCCAAACTAGATGGGGTCTCTCATAAAAGTAACACTCACAGGCCACTTCGGTTCACATAAGCTTTCGGTGAGCCAGATTGGCTCGCCTCTCACCAAACTCTCACCGGTGAATGTATTGGTACCCAGCTCCCCTACTTTTGAGAGGTTCTTCACGTCGGGGACAGTGCCTAACGATTGGGTACACTGTCCCCTTTGCTGAATGTTAGGGGACGGTGTTGTCGCTGACTCACCACCAAAAAGCATAGCGCTGCCCGCCCTTGAATTGGTTATCTCCATCTGATTATTAAGACGGTAACACCGTGTGGTAGCACAAGAGTTGCTATGGTCGTCTCACCACTAAGGGGTTATCGCCAATTCCTAAGCAAGATGTATCACCGTGCGAAGGGGGTTAAAGCAGCGTGGAAAGCTTCTGCACGCACCACATGTGCAAGCCCCACTACCCTTGAAATCGAGGCACGCCGCCTATCAACGTGATGTGGCCTGTCACCACGCATGCAAAGGGTGACCGTTTGCCGTCTCACGACCCTTCACCTCCCCCACCATTACAACCTCGTGACACCTCGGGTTCTCACCGGAGTTTCCTCCTCACCGGGAACTCACTCCTACTCGTCAAAAAACCCTTCCCCGTCATTTCCCTCTCCTCCATTGGTGACTGAAGCTAATGGAAACCCACCGGAATTCTTGAAAAAGCTCCCCTGACCCTGTGGGTTTCCCTTCTCCCTTCTCCCTTCTCCCTTCTTTGCACTCCTCAACTTGCCAAAATTTCATTGTGTTTTTAGTGAGCTCACTACCACTCCTCCTTCTTCTCTCCCGATGAAGACTGTCAGAATCCCCTGGCCTCTCTACAACCTTCCCAGCAAACACAGAACATCCATAAAATCACTAGAATTTTGGCAAAGTACCACTGCAACTCTTGTAGTTTCGTCAAAGTCTCAGGGAAGCCCTGAAAATCTCCATGTTCCCTGCTCAGAAGGTCTCAACACTCTCAGAAAATGTCCGCAAGCACATTGCAAAGGTTCGCGACCTGCTCAAGTTCACCAAAAATCTCTTAAATGCCTACATGCTACGAATTTTGGTCAGGAAACTCTTATCGAAAGTCTATTGATAGAAGCTCCAGCTCTCTCTCTCTAAAAAGCTCTCTTCACTATTTTACCTTTCAGTAAAATAGCAAAATGGGTTTTTTTCCCCTTTTATACGCAGTAGTGCCACGAAGTGTCCCTCACAAGTTCAAAATGATGCTCCAATCCTCGTCTTCAGATGGCGATAGGACCAGGCCGGGGCGGCACGATCCCCAGGCCCGAATGAGCTATCAACGTGTGCTTCACCAGAGGCTATCGTCGCGCACTTCACCAGAAGCTATCATCGCGCTCTTCATAAAGGGCTATCATCGTGCACTTCACCAGAAGCTATCGTCGCGCGCTTCACAAATGGCTATCACCGTGCACTTCACAAAGGGCTATTACCGCACACTTCACCAGAAGCTATTGCCACGTGCTTCACATAGAGGCTATCGCCGCACACTTCACAAGAGGATATCGTCACGTGCTTCACCAGAAGCTATTGCCGCACGCTTTGCATGCTATAGCGCTGTCGACTGTGGATTTTTCCCACTTTCCCCAAGTTGTGACCTGTCATCCCCACAAGAAGGCCACCACTTTGCATCCCCAGGGAGTCAATTCTCTAGTTACGGCTCTGTTCCACATGGAGTCATATTCCCTCACAACCTAAACGGTCTAGATGCATGACCTTAAACTGCATGGTCCAAACTATATGACCTTTAACTTTAACGGACATCTAGTTGCACGACCTTAAACTGCACAGTCCGCGTTGCATGACCCTAAACTACATAACCACGATCCAGCTGTATGACCTTAAACTGTAGTGCACATCCTGGTCGCATGACATTAAAAAGCTTAGCACCACGATCCAAACTATATTACCTTAAACTGTAGTGGAGGTCTAGTTGCACGACCTTAAACTGCATGGTCCTAGTTGCAAGACTTTAAACTGCATAGCCATGGTCCAAGGGACAAGACCTTAAACTGTAGTGCATGTCCCTGTCGCAAGACGTTAAAATGGTGTGACAAATAGTCCATGCGCATGACTTTAATCTGTGAAATGGATGCACCTCCCTCATCCTCAATAGGAGTCACATCCATATAACGGCCCATCATCCCCCGTGGAGTTAGGGTCATTCTTATGTCTCCAATCCCCAGTAGGGTTGCACTTGCGCTCCGGCTTGTCATTCTCAATGGAGTTACATGCATACTATTGCTCATTATCCCCGTGGAGTCATGCTTACCTATCACGACCCAGCCCCTTGACCCCTACCGTACCTAACTGGAGGGCAATAGGGGGCAAGATCGCGATCATAGTGGTCATGAACATCACTCAGGAGGGAGTGGTTCAACACATATAACAGGCGGAATCAAGAGCAAACCATGAAAATAAAACTAAAACTCCCACCAGAAACATAACAAGACCTGGATAAATTAAAACCATTCATATCCATATACAATCTCCAAGGTTATAAACAATATCCAAAATAATACAATCCATCCAAGGCACTACAGGCCCGGCTACAAAATACATAACTTCATAATTCAACAACTGCATGGCTGACGACTAACAAACACCTACACAAGAACAGAGATCCACTCGTCGATCACGAGCTTTTAGTCCACCAAACACGATCACCTCCTGATGTCCTCGACCTGCAGCAGTCAATCTACAAGAATGGAAGCAAAGGTATGAGCTAAAAAGCCGAGTAAGTAGCCTATGAATAGTATCTCACAACACAGATCAAGGTTCTAAGCCATGGTCATAAAATAGGAATCGTGCATTACAATTATGTCACAATTATAGAATGATGCTTTTCATGGTAGTGCAGGCACAATATAAGATATCAGATAACACATTTATACTAGAAATCTATCAATCTCAATAGATCAGCACAACTAAAAGAGTATAATAAAATCAACAGACACTAACTCACTCTCTAGCCCTATCTATCATGTCAATCCCATATCTTGCAAATTGATCATATAACTCAGGTAATCATATATCTTAGGTCAATCTCACATCTCAAGTCGATTACATATGTCAGGTAACTACCTATCTCAGCGATGCAATTTGCACAAAGCATGGGTGGGAAGTCACATATCACCTCATGCGCACCTCACTGGTGTCATTTACCGAGTCAGGCCCTGCAATATGCTCAAAGCAGGTGCCACATAATAACATATCAGTCACAGTATCCAATTACCAATGGGTGACCCATTGCGTAGTGGTTAGTATCACAGTATAACAGTCTCAGTACATATCACCTCATGCGCACTCAGAAGTCACATATTCCAGTCAATGTAATATGCCCAAAGCATGCCGAGAAATCCTATATCGCCAAAGATATCACCATGTCAACAACCAGCCGTGCAATACGCTCAAAGCATGCCAATATCTTAGTATGGTCGTATATCACAATGCAGTCACATATCACAGTTTGGTCATGCAATACACTCAACGCATGCCATTCAATCACATATCACAATATTATGTATGGCAGTATCACATATTTTAGCATGATAGTATCCCACTACTCAGAGTGTAGTGTTTCACATCACATCGTAGTGTATCTCATCGCATAAGCATTCTCTGATTCGAAGCATTCATAGTGTCACAGGAAGATATACATGGCCCCTGATTCATCAAGAATCTCAAATTAATCACAACATGACAATTGAAGAAAACACAGCTATCTCTCACCTAAAGGTGGTATGAAGTCAATTGATAGACATTGATCAATCAACACTTGGGCACAACATAAATATTGGTGCTAGAATTCCGACATTCTACTACATTGACATGTCCATCTTATCAAAGGCATAACTCTCAATCTAGAGAGTGTCTCAAAATGATTTCAACATACAACTTTAAGCAAACATACATATCTATCTAATGGCAGTATTTTGGGAGCAATCGGGATCCATTTGATCAATCAAAACTTGTGGCAAAAGAGATCAAATCTAAACTCTGCTAAAATCTGTTAATGGTGATAGATCCTCATAATTTGGACTATAACTTCCAATCTAGAGGGAATTTCAAGATAATTTCTCATGCAACATTAAGCCAGCATACTGATATTTCAAATGGCAGAGTTTTGGGAGTAATATAACTCTATTTGATCTGTAAAAACTCATGGCAACAGAGGCAACAATTTTGCATTTCAGTTAATCTGCTAACAGTGACATGCCTTCACATTTTGGATCATATCTTCCCAATCATGCAGAATCAGAACTAGGTTAAAACACCAAAATCACAATAGACTCATGTACCTTTTAAATGGATGTGATTTCTTTTCATTTGGACTTCAATAGGTCAGGAAACATCTCAGTGCAACAGAAGCAATGTTCTTGGAAATTATCACAGTCTGCTAACAGTGATATACATGCATAAAATGAAACGTATCTTCTAAACCATCAAAGATCTCAACTAGACATAAACATTAAACTCAAAGTAGACTCAGATATATTTCCAATAGTGATAATTTGAGTCAATTCTGAGATCATTGTATATGTCAACAGAGAGTCACAAGAACCTCAATTCTTTCTGTAATTTCACAGTCAAATGATAACACACATCCAATATCACATTATAAATTTTAAACTATACAAGATAACAGCATGAAACCAATTCTAACTTAAACCATACTCACAAGAGCATCAACCCACAAATTTTCATGCTCAACAAGGATGATAACAGTGCCTAACAATTCATACAAATACACCCTACTTTCTGGAAAAATAGAGCACAATTACATTCATGCTATCCTATTCTTTGAACACAATTTCAATAAAACCTCATGTCTAATATCATGCCTAAATTCAAATTATCATTCATGCATAAAATATGCTTCATACATGCTTAGATTCATACTTCATTCATACATAACTCATATATCATTCACGCTTCAATTCATGCTTCATACTACACTATCATGATCTACTTACTTCAAAAAAACTCCAAGTTTACTCCCCACAGAGCTCCCCCTCAAAGGTCAAGCTTCCAAAGCTTGAGGCTCTATGTGTGGTAGAGAGAGAAAGGATGTCGGCGAGGGAGAGAGAGCAAACGCTCTTAGAGAGATGAGAAGGGCTTTATTAACAAAAGAGGAAAGGGTAGCAAGTGACAAGTGGTATGCAAGAGTCCACAAGTGGCATACATGGGCTTATATGATCAACAAGTGGCAAACTCAAGGCACACTAAACAACAAGCAAGGGATAAGTGGTGTGTAAAACAAGAGGAAGTCTCTCGGACTACCCTATACAGCTGTTCCCGATGGCCCACATCGTACATGGAAGCTCACGCACACGGCGAAACATAGCCGGTGCTACACAGTCGGCGCTACACATGGCAAAACACAGTCGGCTCTAGTCCATCTCTCTCTCTCTTCATGACAGGCGATAGCACAGGCGGCAACAACACAGCCGACGATAGCACAGGCGGTACTAATACAGCCAACGATAGCACAGGTGGCAACAACACAACTGGCGATAGCACAGGGGCAACAACACAGCCAACGATAGCACTGGCAGCAACAACATAGCCAACGATAGCACTAGCGGCAACAACACAGCCGACAATAGCACAGGTGGCAACAACACAGCCAGCGAGAGCACAAGCGGCAACAACACAACCAGCGATAGTCTATTTCACGAGCGGCGCTCCTCCCTTTACGCGCTCGGTGTTACCTCTCTTCTCCCTTCTCCAAACGGTGTTGCCTCACACTCTCTGTCATGCATGTATATTTCCTTTTCTCTGACTTGGGAAAACAAATCTTTGGTTGTTACATCATCCCCCCCTAAAAAGGGATTTTTTCCTCAAAATCTTACACTTGATCATCACATAAATGGGGGTTTTACAATGGTATTCCTCTCCAATCAATCTACTGAGGCATGAATGCACAACCTACCCACACTTAGAAAGGCGTCCAAAATCCTAAGCATCCAAGAGAATCAAATTCTATAAGCACTCATTGACATAACAAAGAGCCACTCTAACGACACCTCTAAGACTCCCTAGGCCAAGAATTCTATCATGGCTGCTCTGATATCATAACTGTCACGACTTCGCCCCTTGACCCTTACCGTACCTAACCGGAGGGTGACAGGTGGTGGGATCGTGATCACAGTGGTCACGAACATTACTCAAGTGGCAGGGGCTCAACGAATATAACAGGCAGCATCAAGAGCAAACTATGAAAATAAAACAAAAACTCCCATCATAAATATAACAAGAGCTGGATAAATTAAAACCATTCATATCCATATACAGTCTCCAAGGTTATAAACAATAACTAGAATAATACAATTCATCCAAGGCATTACAGGCCAGGACACAAAATACATAACTTCAAAATTCAACAATTGCATGGCTGACAACTAACAAACACCTACACAAGAACAGAGATTCACTCGTCGACATCCTCGACCTGCAGCAGTCACTCTACAAGAATGAAAACAAAGGTATGAGCTAAAAAGCCCAGTAAATCGATCACATTATCATGCTTCCCTACCTATGAATATTATCTCACAACGCATCATGGTTCTAAGCCATGCTCATAAAACTAGAGTAGTGCATCACAATTATGTCACAATTATAAAATGATGCTTTTCAAGGTAGAGCAGGCACAATATAAGATATCAGATAACACATATATACTTGCAATTTACTAATCTCAACATATCAACACAACTAAGAGAGTATAACAAAATCAACAGACACTAACTCACTCTCTAGCCCTATCTATCAGGCCAATCCCATATCTCCCAAATCGATCATATAACTCAAGTAATCATATATCTTAGGTCAATCTCATATCTCAAGTCGATTACATAACTCAGTGGCTACATATCTCGGGCGATGCAATTTGCATAAAGTATTGGCGAGAAGTCACATATCACCTCGTGCGCACCTCACTGGTGTCAATTACCAAGTCAGGCTCTGCAAAATGCTCAATGAAGGCACCTCATAATCAGTTTGCATAAAGTATTGGCAAGAAGTCACATATCACCTCGTGCGCACCTCACTGGTGTCAATTACCAAGTCAGGCCCTGCAAAATGCTCAAAGAAGGCACCTCATAATCACATATCAGTCACAATATCACAGTATCCAACTACCAATGGGTGACCCATTGTGTAGTGGCCAGTATCACAATATAACAGTCTCAGCACACATCATCTCATGCGCACTTAGAAGTCACATATTCCAGTCAATGCAATATGCCCAAAGCATGTCGAGAAATCCCATATCACCAAAGATATCACCATGTCAACAGCCAACTGTACAACACGATCAAAGCACGCCAATATCTCAATATGGTCATATATCACAATACAGTCATATATCACAATATGGTCATGCAATATGCTCAAAGCATGTCATTCAATCACATATCACAATATTAAATATCACAGTATCGCATATCTTGGCATGGTAGTATCCCACTACTCAGAGCATAGTGTTTCACATCACATCGTAGAATATCTCATCTCATAAGCATTATCTGATTCGGAATATTCACAATGTTATAGGAAGATATACATAACCCCTGATTCATCAGGAATCTGAACTTAGTCACAACATGACAATTCAAGCAAACACAGCTACCTCTCACCCAAATGTGGTATGAAGTCAATTGATAGCTATTTGATCAGTCAACACCTAGGCACAACATAAATATTAGTGTTGGAATTCTTGCATTCTACTACAATGATATGTCCCTCTTATCAAAGGCATAACTCTCAATGTAGAGGGCATCTCCAAATGATTTCCACATGCAAATTTAAGTAAACACACTATCTATCTAATGGCAGTAGCAATCAGGCTCCATTTGATTATTAAAAACTCATGGCAATAGAGATCAATTGGAACTTTGCTAAAATCTGCTAACAGTGATAGATCCTCTCAATTTGGACCATAGCTTCCAATTTAGAGGGAATTTCAAGATAATTTCTTATGAAACTTTAAGCCAACATACTGATCTTTCAAATGGCAGAGGTTTGGGAGCAATAGGAGTCCATTTGATCAATCAAAACTCATGGCAACAGAGGCAACAATTCTGCATTTCAGTGAATCTACTAACAGCGACATGCCTTCACAATTTGGATCATAGCTCCCTAATAATACAGAATCATAACTGGGTTAAAACACCAAAATCACAATAGACTCATGTATATTTTAAATGGCCATAATATGGTGTCATTTGGACTTCAATAGGTCAGGCAAAGTCTCAGTGCAACAGAAACATGGTTCCTAGAAATTATCATTGTCTGCTAACAGTGACATATATTCATAAAATGTAGTATATCTTTTAAACCATCAAAGATCTCAACTAGACATAAACATAAAACACAAAGTAGACACAGAGATCTTTCCAATGGGGGCAATTTGAGTTAATTATGAGATTATTTGATAGGTCAACAGAGAGTCACAAGAACCTCAATTCTTCTTGTAGTTTCATAGTCCAACCATAACACACATCCAAGATCACATCATCACATTTAAACTATACAAGATAACAACATGGAACCCATTCTAGCTTAAACTAGACTCACAAGAGCATCAACCCACAAATTTTCATGCTCAATAAGGATGATAACAGTGCCTAACAATTCATACAAAGACAACCTAATTTCTAAAAAAACAGAGCACAATTACATTCATGCTATCTTATTCTTTGAACACAATTTCAATACAAACTCATGTCTAACATCATGTTTAAATTCAAGCTATCATTTGCTTCATGCATGCTTAGATTCATACTTCATTCATACATAATTCATACATCATGCATGCTTCATACTACACTATCATGATCTACTTACTTCACAAGAACTCCAATTTTACCCCCCACCAAGCTCCCCCTCAAAGGTCAACCTCCCAAAGCTTGAGGCTCTATGTCTGGTAGAGAGAGAAAGGATGTGGGAGAGGGAGAGAGAGAAAAATTTCTTAAAGAGATGAGAAGGGCTTTATTTATAAAAGAGGAAAGGGCAATGAGTGACAAGTGGTGTGCAAGACTTCACAAGTGGCTTACATGGGCTTACATGGTTAACAAGTGGCAAACTCAAGGCACAGTAAACAACAAAGGGACAAGTGGTGTGTAAAAGAAGAGGAAGTCCCCTGGACTACCCTACATAGCTGCGCCTGATAGCCCACATCATACACGACAGCTCACACACACAACAAAACACAGCCGGCGCTACACACAGTGAAACACAGTCGGTGTTGGTCCATCTCTCTCTCTTCACAGCTGGCGATAGCACAGGTGGCAACAACACAATCGGTGATAGCACAGGCGGCTCGGCGATAGCACAAGCAGCAACAACATAGCCGGCGTTAGCCAAAGCAGCAACAACACAGCCGGCGATAGCACAGGTGGCAACAACACAGCCAGCGATAGTCCATTTCAAGCGCAGCGCCCCTCCCTTTACGAGTGTGGCGTTACCTCTCTTCTCCCTTCTCCAAATGGCATTGCCTCACACTCCCGACCATGCATGTCTTTTTCTATTTCTCTGACTTGGGAAAACAAATCTTGGGTCGTCACATTACCCCTTCAATCTCCTTGGGTTAGTCACGCACAAAGCCATCCTATCCCCAGGAGTTGGGTTACTTTCCCACAAGCCATGGAGTTCCATCTTTCACCTTAGAGAGCCATGCTTGTCCCCTAATCCCTAGTGAAATATGCTTCTCCATCTAAACCTCTCACCGATTTTAACCACTTTTATCCCAAGGGAGTTAGATTACTATCCACAGATCTATCCCCCGTGGAGCTTCAAGTACATAGTAACCCACATAATAGTTTGTGCTGCATGACGTTAAACTGCACAGCCATGATCTAGGTGCACGACCCTAAACTGCATGGCCCAAACTATTAGATCTTAAACTGTAGTGGAGGTCTAGTTGCACGACCTTAAACTGCATGGTCCTAATTACATGACTTTAAACTACATAACCATGGTCCAAGCTATATGACCTTAAACCATAGTGCACATCCTGGCCGCATGACATTAAATTATTTTGCACAGATCCTGGAGGCATGACCTTAAAGACGCCCTCACATATGCGCACACCCCCTTTATGTGCATCTTCCCTAACTGACCCATCTGTGTGCGCACACCACCTTCATAAATTCCTCAGTGAATCCATTCACTTCACTACCATCATCCATCATTCCTCAGTGAGTCTTACCCATGTTCACAAAATGACGAACCAATCCGCCATCCATACTCGTCATAAGCTAGTGGGTCACCACTTTTCACCTTCCACGCATACATCATCCATTTTTCATAGGTAACCTTGCGCCATCTCGCCAATTGAGTCAAAACCACCATCATACTCACTCCATGGCCTCCACAGATTGTCATTCATCACCACTACAGTCCAACTGTATGACCTAAAACTGTAATGTACGTTTGGACCGCATGATGTTAAAAGGCTTTGCACAGATCTCGAAGGCATGACTCTAAACACGCCTTCACAAAAAAAGAGAAAATAATGGGCATCATGTATAACTGTACAAGGGAACGCCATGAGTAAAAAAAACGAACAGGCATGGTCATGAAACCATGAGTAAAAGAGTTCTGTGAATAAAAACCCGGGCACGATGGAAACCCCAAAAGGGCACTGTGAGCAAAAACGGATGAAAATGGTGGACATGTCCAAAAGGTCATGGGTAAAAAAACCCCGAATAAAAGGAAGTTGGTGAAAACCATCTTTACGGCGCCACTTCCACAGTCCAGGTGAAAACCCGCAAAAGATGCTTGGACCAATAAAGCAAGTTGACGCAGCACCGCCACCTCTGCCAGCACTCAATTGCCAAACTAACATAATTATAGCTAATGAGGTCCACACAAAATCCTCAACTACCAGCATCCAATCACAACAAAAAATAGCTCACCCAGGAGTGAGAACCTTATAAGATCTCCCACACGTCAACATCAAAAATAAAACAAGTCCCTGAGGGTGCAGGCGATAAACAATAAATCCCTCAAAATGGTAAAGAAGCTCATGAAGGCAAGAAACTGACAAAGTCAGGGTAGAACCTGCCAGAGACTTCAGGGTGATGCCTCTCCATGAGGCCGCCTCGCCAAAATCCCCCTAGTCGACAGGCCCAAACCTTTTGGACGGGCCAACCAAAAAGCCCCCAACTGAACCCTGCAGAATGGGGCCCACAGAGGTACCCTGATTATCAAAAGCAAACCTGGTGTAGCAGAAAATAATGCTGATCAAAGGCTCATAGCACTTGGCCGCCAGATATGCTCGATTCTAGCCAACGAGGTCCACACAAAAGCCTCAGCAGTCATAATCTCAAATAGTCCCTTGAGGGTGAGGACTTCGACATATCCCTCAAAAATCTCTTCTCCCCCTAAAGTCTCCACGGATGGACCTGTACATTGCATCCAAACATCTGAGCATCTTAGTTACAACATTACGTGGATCTCCTCGGCTTTCACGTGGTCTTATGGTTAGGAAAAAAAAAGAAATAAAGTCAGAGAAAATTTCCTGAATGTTGTCCTTCTCACTTCTCTACTTCCCAAATGTTGTCCTTCTCACTTCTCCCCAAGCACAACATTTAGTGGAGCATGTTGTTGAAGACATTTTTCAACACCATGGGTCCCCGATGTCGAATAACAAGAGAAGGTAGTCAATAAAGCCTGACAAACAGTGGAAATTTTGATAGTCTCATAATTGCCCCATAACTTGTTAAGATCTTCATAAGGACTCCAAAAAATCTCCTGCCAAGTTTCATTGCATTCCAGCATGTCTAATGCAGTGCAAACTGAGAAACAGTTTCAGTAGAATCAGCCTCTAGCACCCTAAAACGGACCTACAATTGGAACCCTACTTTTGGTACGTCAAAAAGTTATGGGACTACTGCCATTAGATCCGACATGGTTGAAAACCCTCAAGGGTCAAATTTTAGCTTAAACGGATACTCCAAGAAGACGTTAGGGGTAAAAGATCAAAACAAGAGGAGTCGCACACTATTCTCGTGCGGCTTCACCATTAAAGGAGCAGTCGTGAACAATGACATGCGACGCTCATATCTCACTCGTTCGAGGTTGGATCGTGCCCAAATTTTGTGATTGTATTCATCTCGTCAAGACCAGCATTTTGATATGTGGCACGCCCCGTGACGACGCCCGAGCGTGAAGAAAAGCTAGAGACGACGACCAAATCACGGCTGTCACATACCTGATTGATGTGCAACCAATTGTATTGCATGCTTAAGGTCCATGGTTATCATTAGTCCGAACCCCACGGATGATAAACGGTTAGATTTCGCACATGAAGCCGATGAAGTGGCTGTAAATTCTGACATTGGAATTCAAGATTCCGACCAAAACTCAAAATGTGTGAAATCTTGCTCTGGGCACGAAATTGATCTACGTTTATTATCACGTGACTGTGACGGCATGCTCAGTGTGATCCACTGAAAAAATCACAGAAAAACAACAAGGGACGAACACACGATTTATCCAAAGTTTGCAAGATCCATCCAAATTTCAAGTCATATGATCGTGGCTTAAAAACACGATCCATGGCTTGAAGTTGGTATCAAATCAATCACCATGCTGAGCCCTACAAGAAAATAATCATCTTTCGGACAAATGGGCATCAACGTAACCCCCCATCGTCCATGAAAGATCACACACGTTCTAGGGCAGCAGCAGGGACTGTTCTGGAATTTTCTCAATTGTTAGGAAGAGGAAAATCAGTCATTTTGTACCCTATTTTCTTGTTTTATTTAATTCAATTAAATCTTAATTTTTAGTAATTAGATTTAATTTTGATCAATCCACCCATATTTGGGCAAAACTCTATATATATCACGTACTACCATTATACGAGGACCGAACTTTGCTTAGTAAAATTTCAATCTTTTCCCATTGTTGGGTCACATCTTAAGAGAGAGAGGAACGAGAGAGAAACTTTTGGGTCGGCACCCTAATCTTAAGGTAAACATCTTTCTCTCTTTTTTCTTTTTTCCTCTCTTCTCTTCTCACTCTTCTTTTCTTTCTCTTCCGTCTAAGTTTTTCTCAGAGGTTATGCACAGTAGTGGCAGTGTCGTGCATGCATCTTTCTTTCTTTTAATTTTTCCTTCATGTGTCGTGCATGGCGATGGCAGTGCCATGCGCGAGTTTGCTTCTCCCTCTCATCATTCGTCTTTATTTCTCAGCAAGGTTCGCAGACGGTGCTGCTTATCACCGTTTGCAGGCGTATCCTTGGCATCCCGCGTAAGCACAGATGGCGATGCCCATTGCCGCCCACAGGGGTCTCACCCTGTTGCGTGCCTATCACAAACGGTGATGACTAACACCGCCCCCGAAGGGTCACGACAATGCCTATCACTGTCCACAATCTTCTCTTGTGCTCCACGCCTATCCTCGTGCGCTTCACGAAGAGTTATCAACGTGCGCCTCACCAAAAGCTATCGCTGCCTGCAAGGGACTTGCTGCCTTCTCATGTTGCCAACGGCGATGCCTATCTTCGTCCGCAAGCTTCTCTTGCATCCGACGCCTATTGTCATGCGCTTCATGAGAAGTTAGCGTTGTGCCTTTCACGCGAAGTTATCGATGTGCTCCTCACCATAAGCTATCGCCACCCGTAAAGGGATGTGTTGCCTTCACATGTTGTCAATGGCAGTGCTTATCGCCACTCGTGCAGGGATGTGCTGCCTTCTCGTGTTGCCAACGGCGATGCCTAACACCGTCAGAAATTCATTGCCTGCCCCTTTCGTTATGAGTAGCAGTGTCCAGGGCCATTCAGGGGTCACGACACTATTACTCCACAGTTGTGGGTGGCAATGGTCAACGCCGTCGGGATCCTCCCTCTTCGTCATCTCTCCCCTTCTTTTCTTCTCTTTTCGCATCATTCTCACTTGACTAAAGGCTAGACTTAGTCTAGCATTGTCGTAGAGGTTTGGCTGTCAAGCAGTATTGCCGTCATGCTGGTCTTGAGTACCATGCCCGTCTTGCTGCCACACCAAATTAGGACAATCATATCGACCTTGGTTTTGAGTAGTATTGTCATCGTTTCAGTCCAAGTTACCATGCTCGTCTTACTAGCACTCTGAGTCGGTCATTGTACTGGTCCAGGTATCATGCTAGTCTTGTCCCCTTATCAAGTTCTTGTTTCTTTTCCCTCTTTATTCAAACTCTCTTCTTCATCACCCTAACTTCCCATGAATGTGCATTGCCCTAAGACAAGGGTGGGTCCTTCCGTCCACTTGTCTTGCAAGTTAACCATGATAGCAAGCCAAGGGAGGCGATTTCGAACCAACTGAAGCAACTGAAAGGCTTTCCGTCGTGATTTAAGAGGGCTCCCGCGTGAGTCAACCCAAGTAAGTCAAGGACCCAGGTGAGGTTGGTCACCACCTCACGTATCAAATTCCTCTCTCACTAATTGGGCACCTGCCCTTGTTATGTGAACAAGGTTCCCAAGAGAGCGATCTCAGTCTTGGGTCTTTCGAACTCGAGACACGTGTCACCTGATCACCTAGATCTGAGTAGGGCATCCGACCACTCTGGTGTCTTAAAATCTCTGTCGAAATACCTTTGCAGCCCATCAACGTTCTCCCTTCTTCACCTGAACCCTCTCTTCCTCAGCAGAAACCTCGACACTTCCCTGCAAACTCCTGCAAACACCCTGCTGAAGTTGTTTAACCTCTCTGTGCGCTTGCCGAAATCCCCACACCGGAAGTCCTTTCCTATCTCTCACTTTTATTGTTTTACTTTTGTAAAAACAATGAAAATGGCGTCTACCCCGTTATATATAAGAAGTTTCCCCGAGGGGCCCCTCACAAAGTAAGAATACTAGACAAGTCGTTGAAGGCCAAACGGCAACGGGCCAGACTGCGTCGAGCTCAACTCGAGGCTTGAACAGAGGCTTACCGCCACCTGTGCAATGCCGAGTATCAACCTTCAGACAGGCTGAAACAGGTCAGGCTCAGACTCGAGGCTCGAACAAAGGATTACCGCCACTTGTGCAACACTGAGTATCAACCTTCAGATGAACCAGACCGGACCGAGCCCAAGCCCGAGGCCCGAACGCAAGCTAATGTCAGCTGTGTTCTGTATCACTAAGCGTGACTAGCGCCTCGTGCAACCAACGCTACGCATGTCAATACTATTGCCACCCATGACCACTCACGTGCATGCCAGTGCCGCTCTTGCTAGTGTTGTGTGCTCCAAGATACTGCCACTTGCTGTTGTTCGTGGTTAGTGCCGCACATGTCTGAACTCAATCGCCGTCGTGAGTGTTCTACTATCATCCCCAGTAGGAGTTATACTAGTGCCACAATCAATCATCCCCAGTGCAATTAGGTGTATACCAAAAAGGATCATGCTTAGCCCTTTAATCCCCAGTGGGCCAGTCTTGCACCAAGCTGTCTTATTCCCAGGAGCCGGGTTGCCTTCCATGAGCTTATTCCCTATGGAGTCTCATTTTGTTTCACCAGGGAGTCACACTTGTCCCCTAATCCTCAGTGAAGTTTGCTTCTCATCTAAAACCCCTGCTGACCTTAATCATTTTCTCCCCAGGGAGCCAAATTACTATCCACAGACCTATCCCCCATGGAGCCTCACCTACTAAGCCACCTACCATGGTCCATGCAGCATGACCTTAAAATGCACAACCTTGGTCTAGGTGCACGACCCTAAACTACATGGTCCAAACTATATAACTTTAAACTGTAGCGAAGGTCTAGTTGCACGACCTTAAAACTGCATGGTCCATGCTGCATGACCTTAAAATACAAAGCCATTGTCCAAACTATAAGACCTTAAACTGTAGTACACATCCTGGCCGCATGACGTTAAATGGCTCACCATGTTCCAAACTATGACCTTAAATTGTAGCAGAGGTCTAGTTGTACGATCTTAAACTGCATGGTCCAAGCTGCATGACTCTAAACTGCATAGCCACGGTCCAAGCTATATGACTTAAAACTATAGTGCACATCCTGACCGCATGACGGTAAAATGCTTTGTAAAGGTCCCAGAGGCATGACCTTAAACTCGCCCCCACACACGTTCATACGGCACACGTCTTCCCTAACCAATCTGTTCATGTGTGCACATCACGTTCATAACCCTCCAGTAAATCCATATCCCTTCATTATCATTCATCATTCCCCAATGAGTCTCACCCATGCTCACAAAAGGGCAAGCCATCTCGCCATCCATACTCGTCGTCAGCTAGTGAGTCACCACTTTTCACCCTCCGTTCATACATCATCCATCTTTCATAGGTAGCCTAGTGCCATCTCCCCAGAGTGAGTCAAAACCACCACCATGCTCACTCCATGGCCTCAATAGACTGTCATCCATCTCCACTATGGTCCAGTTGTATGACCTTAAACTGTAGTCCATGTCCTGGCTGCATGACATTAAAAGGCTTCGCACAGGTCCCAAAGGCATGACCCTAAACACACCTTCACAAAAATAACGGGCATGGTGTATACCTGGACAAGGGAATGCCATGAGTAAAAATGACGGACGGGCATGGTCACGAAACTATGAGAAGTTCCATGAATAAAAACCCTGGCACAGTGAAAACCCAAAAGGGCACCGTGAGTAAAAAAAATGGAAAGAATAGGGGTGGACATAGCCGAAAGGTCATGGGTAAAAGAGCCCCAAATAAAAAGGAAAGTTGGTGAAATTTGTCTCTAAGACACAGCTTCCCAAGTTCAAGTGAAAATCTGCAAAGGATGCTTAAATCAATAAACAGGTTAATGCAGCACTCGCCTCAACAGGCGGCTTCAACCCACATTCAAAAGAAAAATTCTTGGTGTCACAATACCAAGACCCAAAAATACGAGCATCAAGCAAGATTCCGACAGCTTGAGTCCATTTACAAAAAGGACTCGAAGGACAGAAGACTCGTCAAGAAGGCAAGACAAGTCTCATCAAGAAGAGCACTATTCCCACGAGGTCACTAACACACTCTAAGATACTGAAGATGCCCCAAGAAGGCCAAGTCAGCCAGAACTTGGACTTGTTATGTAAACAAAATTGCTAGCAGTAGGCAGGGGTTATACCCACAGCTGGTCACCTCGATAAACGGAGGTACCCACCGAGCATAATCTGGTGCACCACGCAGACAAACGTCAACCAAAGGCCCTTCAGCAAACCATCCAGAACAAACAACAAAACAAACTAGCCCATATCAAATGGGAAAAATTTCCTTCAGCATGGCACTCGACCGCTATATGAGCTTGATTCAAACCAACGAGGTCTGTACAAAATCCTCAGCTGTCAGAATCACAAATAGTCGCTTGAGGGTGAGGACTTTGATAAGATCCCTCAAAAAAGTCTCTTCTCCCCTTAAAATCTCCACAGATGGACATGTACATTGTATCCAAACAACTGAGCATCCTAGTTACAGTATTGCGTG
Organism: Amborella trichopoda; assembly: GCF_000471905.2. The sequence goes on from NW_006497889.1 coordinate 1,078,134, forward strand.
GATCTCCTCGACGTTCATGTGGTCCTGTGGCTAGGAAGAAAAAAGTAATAAAGGCAAAGGAAATTTTTTGAATGTTGTCCTTCTCACTTCTTTCGAAGCACAAGTGTGTCAAGCTGTTTGAAGACATTTTTCAGCACCTTGGGTCCTCAATGCGGAATAAAAAGAGAAGCCGATCAATAAATGCTGAATTACAGTGGAATTCTCTACAGTCTCAAAATTACCCTAGAACTCGTGTAAATGCTCATAAGGACTTCAAAAGGCCACCTGCCAAGTTTTGTCACAATCCGACATGTCTAAGGCAGTGCAGACAAAGAAACAATTTCGAAAAAATCAGTCTCTAGCACCCTGAAATGGACCCCATAACTAGAACTCTATTTTTGGTGCGTCAAGTTATTATGGGACCAGCGCCATTGGATCTGGCACGATCAAAAACCTCTGTGGGTCAAGTTTTGGCTTAATTAGGCATTCCAGGGCAATGGGTAAAAGACCGAATGGGATAAGCCGAACACTATTCCCCTGCGCCCTCCCTACACCAAATCACCATTAATGGTGGCTATTTTTATAGTCTTGGGCAGTGACTTTCGGGAGTCATATCTCACCCGTCCCGAGTTGGATCGTGCTCAAATTTTGTGGTCGTGTTCATCTTGTCAAGACGAGCGTTTCGATATGTGGTACGTCCCATGACGATTCCCGAACAAAGAGAAAAGCTAGAGAAAAATTGCCAATTCGTGAAGAAAGTTGCAAGAAAATCAGCATCGACACTCCTCGCTCGAGTTGCCAAATCAGGTGCTCACATAACGGATCGACGAGAGACCAGTTCCATCGTATGCGTAAGGTTCAGGGCTATCCTTGGTCTGAACCTCGCGTGTGATGAATAATTGGATTTCACACCCGAAAGTATCAAAGCTACTGTAAATTTTGGCTGTCAAAATTCATATTCCGACTGTCGGAATTCATATTCCGGCCACCGAAATTCATATTCCGGCCAAAAACCCAAGACTACGAAATCTTCGTCCGAGCACGAAATCTAGCTGCGTTTGTTGCCACATGATTGTGACGGCATGCTCAATGCAATACAATGAAGAAATCATGAAAAAGCTTCAAGAAACGAGTGCACTATAGATAGAAAGTTTTCAAAATTCATGCAACTTTCAAGTCGCATAATCGTGGCTTAAAAACGTGATTTGTGGCTCGAAATTGGTATCAAATATATCGCCATGACGAGCCCTACAAGAAAGAAATCATCGTTTTGTCAAATGGGCACCAGAGAAACCCCAGATCATCCATGAAGATCACGCACGTTCTAAAGCAGCAACAGGGACTGTTTTGAAATTTCATTAATTGTTAGGCAGGGGCAAAACAGTCATTTTGTACCCATTTTTAGAATTTCTTTTAATTCAAATAAATTATAATTATCATCAATTAGGATAGTTTTTGGGCATCCACCTATGTTTAGACCCAATTCTATAAATACATGTCAAACCTAATTGTAAAAGGACCCCCCCTTCATTCTCTACATTGATCAATAAAATTTGAGATTTTTCTTTGAGATTGTTCGTACGTCTTGGAGAGAGAGAGAGAGAGGAGAGAGAAGAAAATTTCTAGTAACCCTCGATGAATGTAAATTTCTCTCTCCTCCTATTTTCTCTCTTCTCTTTCTTTCTTTCTCTCTCCTCCTATTTTCCCTCTCATCCATCTCTTTTCTCTATGCTCTTTCTATCTCTCTCCTATTTTCTCTCTCATCTATCTCTTTTCTCTCTTCTCTTTCTTTCTTTCTCTCTCCTCCTCTTTTTCCTCTCTTCTATCTCTTTCTCTCTCTTCCTCTTCTTCTCCCCATCTCTCTCATCTCCACCTCAAAAATGCAGGACAGTAACCATCATTGTGCATCTCTCTCTCTCTC
>NW_006497889.1:1080053-1090941 GCF_000471905.2 Amborella trichopoda
TCTCTCTCTCTCTCTCTCTCTCCCTTCCTACTCTACTCTACTCTACCTACCTACCTAACTAACTACGTACGACGACGTAACGTACTACTACTACTGTCGTCTATCTCTCTCTCTCTCTCTCTCTCTCTCTCTCTCTCTCTCTCTCTCTCTCTCTCTCTCTCTCTCTCTCTCTCTCTCTCTCCCTTCTTCCTTCCTCTTTTCTCCTTGCTTTATTTCTTTTCCTATTCCTCCTCTTTCTTAATCCTCTCCTTCCTTTTCTCTCTACTTTCCTTTCCTCTTTCTCTTCCCTAAACCCTATGTATTGCTCTCTATTTTTCTTTCTCTCACTCTATTATTTCTTTTCTCTCTCCTCTCCAATCGTGCACAGCAATGCTCATCGTCGAGCGTGATATTCTCATTCTTCCCTTATCCTTCAGAAACATGCACAGTGAGCTAAGCCTTAACCTGAGTGGCGGGCTGGCCCTCTATCCAAATTTCCCCTTTCACATGTTGTGCGCGGCAATGCTCATCACCGCACATTACATTCTTTTCTTTGTTCTTTGACGAGGACACTGAACCGAGCGTTAACCCGAGTGACGGGTCGTGTCTCTCACGACACGAGCGGTGATGCTTAGCTCCGCGCATGTCTTTCCCTTTCTTGTTCCTGTCTCTCTCTTGTCGATGGAAACCCATCGCCATCCATATTCTTTCTCTTTCCTCTTTTCTTTGACATAGGCAGCAGAAGCTATCGCCATCCATGTTCTCTTTTTCTCTCTCTTACCTTTATCACGAATGGCAGAAGCTCATCACCGTCCATGCTCTCTTTTTCTCTCTCTCACCTCTATCATGGATGGTGGAATCCCATCGTCATCCATGCTTCCTTTCTCTCTTCTCTTTCCTCTCTCCTATCTCTCCTCTTCTTTCTTTCTCTTATCTTCTCTCTTCTTTCTCTTTCTTCTCTTCTCTTCTCTCCTCTCTTCTCTCTCTCTCTTCTCTTCTCTCTCTTCTTTCTCTCTCTTATCTTCTCTCTCTCCTTGTCTCTTTATTTTTCTTATCTGTCTTCTTTCTCTTTATTCTTCTTCTTCTTTTCTCATTTGACCAAGGAACAGGCCAAGTCTGACACTGTCACGGTAGTCTCGTAGTCGAGCAGTGTTGTCGTCGTGCCGGTCTGAGTTACCGTGCCCGTTTTGCTGCCACATCGAACTAGTCATTGTGTCAGACTGGTTGGTATTGGTGTTCTGTTGTTGAGTAGTATTGTTGTTGTGTCGGTTCGTGTTACCATGCCCTTCTTACTACCACATCAGGTTAATCATCAAGCCAATCTAGCCATTGTGTTAGGATAGTCACCCAGTCAAATGTCTCTTTCTTTCCTTTTTCTTCTCTCTTTTTCCTTCCCTTAACTCTCATCTCATCATTGCTTCTCTTTTCTCCTTTGAATGTGCACGCATGTGTGCATTCACCCAAAGACAAGGTGGGGTCACTTGACCCATTTGTCTTATAAACTTAACTATGTGTGTGTGATTGCAGAAACAATAGAATACAGGCCAAGGGAAGTGATTTCGAACCAGTTGTAGGACTGGGGGGCTTTCTTTATGATCTAAGAGGGCGCTCACATGAGCCAGCCCGAGTAAGTCTCGAACCTACCTTAAATTCCTCGCTTATCGGTTGGTATACCTGCCCTTGTTTCCTAATAAGGTTCCCAAGAGAGAGATTGTCAGTCTGGGGTTCCCCTGAAACCCGAAACACGTGTCGCCAAATCATCTAGATCTGAAGGGCAAGATCATGGCTCCTAACCAAGAAGGAAGAGAGAAGAAGAGAAGCGAGATAAGAGAAAAAAAGAGAGAGAGAAGAATGAAGAAAGAGAGGAGAGGGAAATGTTGGGGACGGCAGATAAACCATGTCATCCCAAGGGGAAGAGGGAGAAAAGAGAGAAGAAGAAGAGAGGTTGGGGATGGCGGGTAGACGTTGTCGTCCCAAGGGAGTGAGAGAAGGGGAAAGAGTTTGGGACGACAGCAGACCCTACCGTCTCAGAGAGGTGAGGGAAGAGAAAGAGTTTGGGACAACAGCAGACCCTGCCGTCCCAGAGAGGTGAGAGGAGAGAGATTTTGGGATGGCAACAGACCCTACCATCCCAAAGAGGTGAGAGAAGAAGAGAGAGAAAGGAAGAGGAAGTTTGGAAAATCAACAGACCCTACCGTCCCAATGAGATGAGAGGAAAAGAGAGAGAAAGTTTGGGATGGTGGGTAAGACTTCCATCCCAGAGATGAGAGAGAGGAAGAAAGAAAAGAAGAGAGAAAGACAGGGGCGGCAGCTAAGCCCACCACTCGAGAAAGGGCTCAGCTTGCCATCCCAGTCAACAGGGAGAGAAGAAGGAAAGACAACGGCAGTAGCCGAGTCCACCAGGCTCAGCTTGCCATCTCAGTCAAAAGAGAGAAGGCAAGAGAGAGAAAGAGAGAAAAGAAATAAGAGATAGAAAGAGAGAAAGAAAAGAGAGAGAAGAAAGAAGAGAAAAGAGAAAGAGAGAAGAGAGAGAAAGAGAAGAGGAGAGAGAATGTTACCTCAATGGGTCTCAAGGGTACCAACCAATTTTCTCTCTCCTCTCTTTCTTTCACCAAGAAGAGGAAAATGTGACTCAACGCTTAGACAAAAGCTAAAATTTCTTAATTAATCAAAGGGGCTTATCATGCTTACATCACATGTATATATTAGGTAGTCATCCAAGCATGGGTGGATGTCCAATAGTTGACCTAATTGACTAAAAAAGGCACTAAAATAAATTAACTGGGCAAAATGACAATTTTACCCCTCACTAACAATTCCTAAAATTCCAAATTAGTCCCTCCAATGGCCATGCATGTTTTGCATCTTTACGTGGCTCATTCGGAGACTTTCTGGGTTTTGTCTCACCAAAATAATATTGTATTCTTGATCAGCTCAGGGAGACGGTCATTTTGTTATGCATCGCGAGTCATGGCTCGAGGTTTTGAGCCCTGATCATGATGCAGCAAAAACATGAGAAACTTGCGATCTTTGATTCAAGATCACGCTCATTTCCCACTGTTTTTCTTCGATTTCTTCATCACATATTGATGAGCGAGTCGTCATGAATGTTTAGCAAGAAGAACGACTCTATTTGGTGCCCGAATGACCGTTTTTCAAATTAGTGTACTTTGGCCTGAATTGGTTTCCGGTGGCGGAAAATTGTGGCGGTTTTGTCCTTATCGTGCGGAGAATCCAACCATTCATCATGCATGAGGTCCGGCTCAGATGAAGCTCTTGACGTTGTGGCCATAATGGATCCGATTTCAGGCCAATCTAATATGTGTCATGATGTGGCCGCTCAATCAAGGAGCGTGCGTACTGAAAATTCTGTAACTTTGTTTTGAATCATGATCTTCTCTCTAAGTTTTCTCTCAGATCAGGCCACACCGTGGGACGTGCCATATATCAAATTGATCGAGCCGACGAGATGAACATGCTCCCAAAATTTGGGCTCATTCTGACCCAGGACGAGGAAGATACGAGTATTCGAAGTTCAGCCCAACATTGAAAAACGCAATTTCCATTAACGAAAACTGGTTCACTGAGGGTGCACCGGAATAGTGTGTGACCTTACCCGTTTTGGGTAATTTGGTCACAAGTTGGTCTAGAAACGTCCGATCAAACTGAAACTTAGTACCTAGGGGTTTTTGGATGTTTTGAATCCAATAGCGGTGGTCTCATGATCATTTAATGTTCCGATGATAGGGCTGTAGTTACAGGGTCCATTTGCAACGCGCAAGAGACTGACTTTCAAAAATTGTTCTACATCTGATTTGCCTTAACGTCGTCGGATCACGACAAAACTTGGCAAGTATTCTTAGGAGACCCATAGCCATGTTTTTTAACATGCTTGGGCCATTCTAAGACTATTCGAAACTTTCCTCTAAATCAGGGCTTATTCACCTACGGCTTTTGTAGTCCACATGCATTTTGGTACCTACGGACCTAGGTCGCAATTGCTCTCTTTATTCGTACTGGGGATACAAGTGTCGAAAAATATGCTCTAACAGTCACACCCTCAATAATGTATGTTTCCTAATACAGTTATCATGTGTATATGTTGTGTGATGGTCACAATGAAGATTTAGCTCTTGTCCCTTCAGGCCCTCCAATGGTATACAAATGTCACACAGTCCCTTGGCCAACCACTCTGAGCAAAACTCTGACCTCATCAAGGGTTAGCACAAAACTCTCTTTAGTTGTGCCTTATGCCTTGAGATAAAGGGTTTTAAACTCAACCCATACTAGCTCGTTAAATCTTCTTTAAGTTTCAACGTCAAAATTGTCATCTTTGGTCTCTCTGGACCGTACTCCTATTAGAGTTATCATATCACTATAGTTATAGTTTTACATGCCCTCGTAAGGCCTTGAAATGGCCACATAACCCTAATATTGAGACGGTATGTATTTAATTTAATTTTTTTTTTATTAGTCTCAATTTGATAAATATAAAAATCTGGTCCAAAGTTGTAAAATGGATCACCACTAATTCTTTTACTTCTTTGTAGTTTTATTTTGTCATCGTTATTTATACATGTTCTACATCAACTTTTTTTATGAATCTGAGGATTATTTTTAGGTGGTAAACTATTTATTTTATTGGGATCTCTATTACAAGTGAGATTTTCTAAAAATTCTACATCTCTTGATTCTACTATTATGCTAGAATTTAAATTGAAAAATCTATATACTGTACTATCTTGTGAATATACTACTAACACACATTTAGTAGTTCTCGAATCTAATTTATTTCTTTTAGGATTTGGAAGTCTAACATATGTTAGGCAACCGATATTTTAAAAAAGTTCAAAGAAGCTTTTCTAGTAAACCAAAGTTTATAAAGGATTTTATCACTCTTTTTATATGTAAAGCATGCAGACAATAAAGCTTCATCCCATAAATTTAATGGCAAAGAAGAAAAAATTAATATAACATTCACTATTTCTACCAAACTTCTATTCTCTCTTTTTGCTAATCCATTTTGTTGTGGGGTATAGGGTGCAATCCCTTGATGAATAATTCAATTACTTTCATAAAAATCATTTAATAAATATTCTCCACCCCTATCACTTCTTGAAATTTTAATTTTCTTACTAAGTTGATTTTCTACTTCTGCTTTGAAATCTTTAAATTTTTTAAAAGCCTAGTTTTTATGTCTAAGCAAATAAACATAAACATATCTTGAAAACTCATCAATAAATATAATGAAATATCCTTAACAGCCTCTAGTAAAACATTATCTAAGTCATCACATATAACACTATGTACAACTCCAAATAATTCAATATTTCTTCCTACTATAGGAAATGATTTTTTAGTTATTTTTATATACTTCATATTTTGTCATTAGACAAGTCATCACAATTAGAAATCAATCACAATTTAACGAAAGATTTAATAGAAGCATAGTTAACATGTCCTAATATATCATTCCACGCATTACTAAAAGTCACAATATAAGTATAAGATTATTTATGTAATTAATCAAATCAAACTTAAACATCCCATCACAAAAGTAACCCTCAGCACCAGTTTTTGTCAAAATGAATTTGTCATCGTAATAACCCTTTTAAAACCCTTCTTGTTCGAGATATATCCCGACATAAGGTTTCTTCTCATATTTGGTACATAGTATATATTTTCTAAGGTAAGAACCTTGCATGAACTAAACTTTAAATCTATCGTACCCTTTTCAAGTATTTTGGCCATAGCTTGAGTTTCAAGTTAGACTGAATTTCCATCACCCGCTAGTTCAAAAGTCTTAAATAAATATTTATTATTAGATACATGAATGGTAGCATTAATTTCAACCCATCATCCATCATCTTTATTGATCATGCTTACTTCAGTGATCATTACCACAAAATGTTCATCAGTTATCATATTAACTTAGTTTCTTGACCTTTTGGGCACCTTCCAGTATCGACATTTTCTTGAATAATGTCTTGGTTTTCTGATGCTAGCGTAGTCCAGCAAGAAAATGGATGTGTGTTAGTGTCGCGTTAGCTGTTGCATCTTGCTTTCAAGCTGTAGGTTGATGGGCGCTAGCGCACTTTAGCAAGAAAACGAATGCGTGTTATAGCAACGGCTTTGGCGTTAGACTAGCCATTGCTTCTTACTTTCAAGCTATGGTTTGCTAGATTTTTGGTGCTACTCAAAAGCCGCAAGTGATTTTTTATGAAGGAGATATTCATTTATGTAAAAGCTTGGCTTGACCTTGTGTTCTCTCCCGGTAAAAAACAAGAATTTTTTTGTTTTTTTTTGGAATGAGAATTCTGGTCCTTAGAATTATCATTCTGGACCTCAATAAATAAAGGCTTCTTATTGTTTTGAACATTCGATTTTTGCTCAATAAGGTTGGCCATAATTTGAAATTTCATATTCTCATCTTTCTTTTCCTGAAGTCTATTATCTTCTTCAATTCAAAGGGACCACTAGAGTTGATTAAAATCAAGGTCAATTTTCTTGTGTTTCATTTTCTTTTGATACTCTTTCCAATATGGGCGTAGCTTGTGAATTATAGTACCTACTTGAAAATATTCATCTAATTGAATACCAAAATCTTTAAGTTTATTGAATACAAGCTGCAACTCATATACATGTGGAAGAAAATGCTTGCTTTTAATGAATTTAAAGTCTAAAAAATTAGAGATAAGAAACATTCTTTTCTGTGAAATATTTAGTCTCAAGAACCTTCCATACATCACAACTGGTGCATACATGTCATATATGGGATCCACTAAAGCATTGAGAATATGACACTTACAAATGTAGTCATCCTTCATTTATCTTTTATAGGATTCAATTTGCTCCTCATTGGAATCTTTAGTTGGTGGTTGTAGTTCCAACATAGATTTAATGATTATGTAAGTCATTTTGAGAGTAGTGAGTAAGACGAGGACCTTATGTTGCCATCTTTTAAAATTCATTCCATTGAAGTACTCGAGTCTTGTGAATCATGATTCATGACTTTCAAGAGGGTCATGGCAGACAAGAATGAACGAAATAAGGGTAAGAATGAGCAAAATAGGCCAATGATTCTTGTTGTTTTCGAGCATTCAAAGTACTTTCTCATCACGTTATTTATCTCCTTTCAATGTTATAAATCGTGTGCATAAGAAAGGGCGATTCTTCCTTGCGATACAGGAACCCATAAGGTTCTATTTTTATGCTTCAAGGTTCTACGCACCCGAATTAAAAGCCCATCATAGAACGCCAGAGTTATATAATCTTTGAGACATAAGAAACTAAAAAAATTAGTAGATAGATAGGAATGACTGCTCTGCTATGCACTCTAAAAATTCGTAGTGAGAATGATGTGAAAAAAAATGTCTTAAATGGGAAAAAGAACCATTTTTACAGAGCTTCAAGAGATTGTGTATTTACTGTTGGAGTGGTTGCATGCACCTCTGACAGTCATCTGTTACATGTACTGCCCTTAATCTTTACGATTGTGATCTTTTACAAGCCTCCATCTCTTCAACGGCTAGTGACCGTTAAATGTCTCACACGCGCTACAGTTGAAAAACGATATCGAGCCTCGGAGTCCAACCGTACACGTGCTCAAGCGAGAGGTACCTATGTGAGCAAAGTGCAAAGTGTGCCATCCAACGCCTTTGTGCCTACACACGAGCGCGTATCACAGGCTTCCATACGCCACACTTGCACCATCATTCTCATTTTTGTTCTAAGAGTATGCATGAGAATGCCCATACTTAAATACCACTCAATCCACACTCTCCTCTTCAATATGGGTCTAAAACCCACACCTTTCTCTCTCTACAAAATAAAACATAGGAAAACCATATAAAACATTATATTATTTTGGAAAACATACAAATATTTTACAAAACCAAAAATACTAACAATCTCTATCCCTTAACCCTTCATTAACTACCTCGCTCATATACATCTCCCTCTCTCCTTATGGATCATTTGGTTTGATTCCCTCCTATTGCATACCCAAGTTCAGAATGACAACCATATTATTTAAACCCCAGTAGGAATTGGGCTCGAGCATAAGTAGTTGGTAGTTGAAGCCACGTTATCTTAAGTTCGAGTCCTACCACTTAACTACCCAAAAAAAAATCCCAAACCCTAATAGTACTAATAGTACTAATAATAATAATAGAGAAAAGTTAACAGGTGGCCCCATCCCGTGTGAACAAAGTTTGCATTTGTTAGTCATGTTAATTATAATATAGCTTTTTCTCTTTCTTTTTTTTCTCTAATACACGTTTGGAGGTACTCAGCGTTAATCTGATTTTGGAGAAAAAATTACCAAACAGCTTTCTCCGTCACATAACTTGTGTTTGCATACTCAAGAATCCAAATGACCATATGTCTTCTTTCTTTCTCTCCTAAAATCTCTTTCACTCTATCACAATCATACATCTCCCATCCCTTTGATCTCTCTCCTCAAACTTCTTTTAAATCTCTCTCTCTTCCAAATTAATCTAAAGTTATTTATTATTATTTACTTTTGAGATAAATTAACGTGGTTCTAAAAAAAACTGATATTAACCATATAGCGTCCTATATTTACAATATTACCAATCCGGATAATGTATACAAATTTATAAGGAAACTCAACGTCTCTAAAATAATTATAAGAGATTAGTTCAATATATAAGAGATTAATTTAATTAACTAATACTAATCTAATGATACATACAATATATAATATGCAATAAAGGGAAAAAACTTATATAAGGTTGCAACCTTGCACCAATCAAGTAAGGTGCACTTCAAAAACCCTCTAAAAGAGTGTTCCGACATTGGACAATCGTCCAATCGATTATTTCGACCTCGAGATGTATGGATATAAAGAAAAAATAAATAAATTTCAAATCCTAAAAGATTTCATCATCATGTAACAAGTTGTCTGGACTGCCTGTTTTCAAGATTTTGAAGGACTAATAGTTTGGCTTGATCCATTCCAGCTTTTTAATTTCATTCATAACTAGATATAAAATTAGATTTTTATACTATCAAGATTTTTTATACCGAAAATTCTTTTTTAAGCAAATTTTAGACTTGCACCTTACTTCTACAGTATAAGGTGATCACCTTACATAAACCTCATCCTAAATATACTTTATATTCTGAATAATATTTGTGCCTTTTTAAATTTTGTTTAAGAAAAAAGACATATGAAATTATTTTTTTTAAATTATGAGCAGTTCATTGATTTTCTACTTTAGCTTTCCCATCCACATGGGTTTCTTAGAGGGATAAATGACTACTTTGCCCTCTTCCTTAACAATATAAAATTATTAACAACCTTAATAATATTAATGATTGTAATATTCATTTACAATGAAGAAGTTTATAATTAGAATTCAATACTTATAGCTATATATTTCACTAAAAATATCATTATGTATATTTAATATTATGATTATGCTTATAAGAGCTAGAAACAACTCTACTAATATAGACTAAGTAATATTCATTATTTTCATGAACAATTTTATAAATATAAATTGTTCATTATTAATCATATATACATATTGTAATAAATAAATAATAGTCATTCTAATATATAATATTAGAATATCATGTCTAAATCATATTATATAACTATTCCTACATTTACGGAGTAATTATGATATATCAATGGGGAAAGCCTATGTAAGGTGTTTAACCTTGTATTATAGAAGTGAAGCGCACCTTAAAAACTCATAGAAATGGTTGTTCTGATTCTTAATAACCTTCTAATTGATCATTTGATCTCAACATGTATGGATATGAAAATTAAATAAAAAAAATTTCAAGTCTTAAAAATAGTGCATCGTTGAACATGAATTTGCAAGATTTTTAAATATTTATAGATCGGCTCTATTTGCACTATTTTTTAAGCTTTAAATTTCATAGTTAGGAGTGGAGTATATTTCAAGCCCTTACAGAGTTTCCGGTACTAGAACTACATTTCCAAATAATGTTTGGAGGTGTGCCTCGCTTTGATTGTTTAATGCATGTGCCTTGTATAAACCACATCAATGTCAAAAAGGATCCTCACTTATGGCTCTAATATCTCTTAAATACTATAAGTGATGATATAAGTGTCCAACATTAATTTGATAATACGTACATCATATATAAAATATAATAAATACACTTATATTGTGAATAATATTTACATTTTTTAAACTATGATGTATTCATAATGTCATTATACAATACATAATAATATAGTTACAATATATTATTAAGAAATAATAATCGTCTATTTTAATTATGATGTATTCATAATACTATTATTATATATAATAATGCAATTATAATATATTATTAAGAAATAGTACTCTTCTAAATATGGTAATGTAAATAATATTAAAATTATAATGTAAAAGGTGGGAGTTATTTCATGCAACAGTTCTATAGTAATATAATAAAACAATCTTCAAAAACCATACTATGCTTATTTGTTTGACCCCAATTTTAAAATACACACTATTTTCTTTGTAATGAACAATCACAACAACAACAAAAAATTCAAAGCACTTTCAAGAAAGTTTTTTTTTTTTAGCTCAATTAATATAAGGAAAACTATACAAAGAGATTATTTACTTTTAATACAAGGAAGTCACAATGACTTGCATCCATTAGATTTCAAATTGGGTGGTTGTGAGTGTGTCATTAATTAGACTCAAAGTTCAAACAAAAAAAAATAATCTTGAATAGTGTGTCACACCCCAAGCCATCCAATTTGATATTTGATGGCTAGCAGCATTTGTAACGTTCTTGTGTCAAAGATAAATAGTCTTATAGTATATAATCTCTTAATATAAGCTTTCTATTTTAGTGAGAAGCTTAGATCTAGGCCTTGGAACGATTTTTTTTTTCTTTCCAAAATTTTCAGATA
>NW_006497889.1:1091844-1136406 GCF_000471905.2 Amborella trichopoda
AATGACATAGTAACATGAAATCACTCCTAATAAAAAATAAATTAAATTTCACTATAGTTTTATTATAATTACTATTAATTTAAGACTTCATTGATTTTGGGATTATTAATCACAATTTCATTAGTTAGAATCATGATCATTGTATGGTATTATTGTTAATTAACTAATAAAAATTATAATTAAATACCTTGTAATCAATTAGACTACACAATTTCATTAGTTAGAATCAATATGGTATTATTAATTAACTAATGAAAATTATAATTAAATACCTTGTAATCAAATAGTTTACATAACAGTAATTACGTAAATTTAGACAAATAATCATATGTTTTCAATTAGTATAGTTTTATGTTAATTATATAATAATATTGTTCGCCATCAATAGTTAATTTGATTATAATTAATTATGTTGATTTTATTGATTCCTATTATTCATAGTCATTATAATATTAACAATTGAGTAATGATCTTATGAGACCCTCCCACACCCATGTGTGTAGGAACCCAAAGGATCACCATTAAATTTGACACAGATCTCTAAAAAATTCAAGTCCCACACCCATGTGATGACTTTCTAAAGATCTGTGCCGAATTTAATGGTGATCCTTTGAGGTCCTACACACATGGGTGTAGGAGGGTCTCATAGGATCATTACTCTTAATAATTATAAATAGATAGATATAAAATTTTTAAGTTAATGATATAATTGTAATATCGTAAGGAATATTATATTAGTCACACAATCAACTAGAACCATAATTGAATATTATGAATACCTAGTGATATAATTTTTGTAATCATATTATAAAATAACACAAATTATAGTTACCTAGTTCACAGGTTTGTCTTTTATTGTTTGGAGAGATTTTTTATTGATATTATAAATCTAAACATATAATTTTATTGTAATTTTAATATAATGAAAATTAGTATCTTCTGTATATAAAACATGAGGAGGTTCATAGCAAGGTGGCAACCAAGAAATCCATCTCAGGCTCGGAGATTGGGTTGGATAGTTGATGTAGCATATAAAAAAAATTTATATAAACCAATAAGGGGTTAGTGCACACTTGTCACACAAAAATGTATGTCACATTTTTTTGTCACATATATAATCCCTAAACTAAAGGCTGCTTTTTTTTTTAACTCATGACTTTTGAACCTTCACAACATTAAATGCTAAAATTATATACTACACAAAGTTACTTTTTACTTCTTTCAAAATAACCAATATGTTTCTATTAAAAGACAATATACTCATTTACCGTTTTAATAGAGTATATTTCATAAATTTTATCTTCTATATATAAAGCATGAGGATTCAAGAAATTCATCCCATGTTTGAAATTTGGTAAGAAATTTATCCCAGGTTTAGAATTTGGTTTGGAAGGTAAATAATGAGTATTAAAATAGGTTTCATGGTTGGTTTCACGCATAAAATTGCTTCTTGTTTTAATTTTTCTTTTTTGTGGTGGTGCACATATGTCACTCAAAGATTCTTTGTATATCATGGCTTGTTGATAAGTGAAGTTGTCGCATGAGGATGAGTGAGATACAAACATAATAGGTAGTAGGAAGTCGCATGAGGATGAGTGAGATACAAACATAATAGGTAGTAGGAAGTCACAAGAAAGTAGTTGAAAATATTTAGAGAGGGAAACTATCTCAGAATTTTATGTTTTAGAGAAAGAAAGTACCTGAAAAAATTTTAAAGTGAGAAACCATATCAAATTTTAAATTGTAGAGAGAGAAATTATCTCAAAATGTTTAGAGAGATAAACTAACGAACAAAAAAATATCTCTCTATTGTACATTCCCTCACATGTTATATGATCGCTCAACTAACCATCACTATCTTATTTTTTAAACCAAGTTTTAACATCTTTATTTTCAAATACTCATAAAGTCAACATATGTAAAATTTCTTTTAAATCAATAAATATAATTACATCTACCTCATGAGGGGATCATAATACAACGTCCTAAGGGAACACAACAAAATATTATTTTTTTACTCAAAATATTTCAACTTTCAACCATCAATGCTAATATACTAAAACTGTACACTCATAAAGTTAATTTTTACTTCTTCCAAAAACAACCAATATGGTTTTACTAAAAGATAATATACTCCTTTATCATTTTAATGGAATACATTTCATAAATTTTATAAATTATTAAAAGAGAATATAAAATTTAATTTTTATATGAAACATCTATTTTTGAAAATTTAATTCATATAAATTCAAATTTTCAAAAAAAAATAATTTCAAACTCAATAAAATTATAATCGTATAATAGTTTTATATTTAACATTTAATTGATAGTAAAAATTAAATTTATAAGTATTTAATAATAAAACAAATACATAATATTATGTTTAAAAAAAGCATTTTAATGTTATTTCAAATTAATATTATTTCAAAATTATAATTATGTAATAAATTTATATTCGAATAATAAATTTAATTAATGGTGAGTTTGTATAGAGCCAAGGCTCTAAACAATCAAATTAGAGCCCACCTTCAAATAGTATCGAGAAATGTGGTTTCAATACTAGAAATCTTTGTGATAGCCTTAAAATATATTTTCATCTTTAATTATAAAATTTGAAGCATCAAAAATAACATACAATGAGTAGAACTATGAAAACCTGAAATCTTGAAAATTGACTGTCCAAAAACACATTATAAGATGCACTATTTCTACAACTTGAAATCCATTCTTTTTTTATATCCATGCATCTCGATGTCGAGATGATAAATTTGAGAATATTTGGGCATTAAAACAACCTGTTTTAGTGAAAAATTGAGGTAGGCTTTAATTTGATTGTTTAGAGCCTCGACTCTATATAAACTTTTTTCTTTAACTAATAAACAAAGTCAAAATTCAATTTATAAGTAATTTTAATAACAAAAGAAGTACATAATTTTTTAAATAAGCATTTTAATGTTATTTCCAAAAAATATAAAATATATATTTAAAATGAGATTAAATAAAACATATCTAAATGAGGTTAACAAAGGAATAAAAAAATAGATTTTGAAGAATCAGTTTGTAACTCAGGGTGTCTTCAAAATTATATCAAAAAAGATGAGAAAATGTAAAAAATAAGTTTTCATGGCTCATCATTGCCAAAATGATAAAACACATAAATAAACATGTTAAAAAATAGACGTTTTTTTTTAAGTTTTTTATAAAATTTTTTAAGTTGGATCCCAATTTATAACAACTTGGGCTCATGCTTGGTCTACTGGCCGAGTCCAAGCTGACTTTGCCGATTTTTTAAACAATGTTTGAATCGACAATCACCATCTGATGGATTCAGGATTTCCCAACCATATCCAGGAATGGGTTAGTTTAAAAGGACTATTTTAATATTATATTTCAAATTGATCTATCATTATATTGCCATAAAAATATTAAAAAAAAGTCATAATCACATCAAAATCAATTTAACACATATTTGAATTTCAAAAGTTTGCTCAAAGATCGGGAAAGTTTAAAATTTATTATTGTAATAAAATTCTAATTTCAATTTGAGAAAATAAATTCTATAAGCCGATCATTTGTTTTAAGCAAATTTGATACTAATTGAGCTGGTGACGCAACATAGTGCCACCATATATATGTCATATCACACTGCTATAAAATTAATTAAACTCAAACTTACAATTTAGTTCAGGAAAACCACAATAAAGAACTTCCTTTTTCAAGTTCTAGACCAGTGTTCGCAAAATTGAACTGGAACGGTTAACCGGTCCAAGGGCTGGGAGGGTTTGACCTAGAACCGAACTAATCGGAGCGGTTAACCAAACTTACCGATCAAGTAGACTTTAAAAAAAAAAAGGGTAAAAACCCCCAAAAAAATTCAAAAAAAAATTCAAAAAAATAGAAAACTTAGATTAAGTGTATACTATCATATTACATACGTTTATCTTACAAAAAAAAATTGAAATAACTTCTTATATAAATCAATATTTGAATACTATGGAGATATGCAAGACAATTTATAATTTGACATTGATTCAATTAATGAAGTTACAAAGTCCAACTAACATTGGCTAGTAGTAATGAGAGTGGCGAGGGGGATCATGATACTGTTGTATTTCCTGGTGGAGTATGTAATGCCACAGTTGTGCCCCCTCGCCAATCAAGAGTATTTCGCGTGGTACCCCTTTGGATAAAGTTGGCTATTGATAAATCATTCCCCTAAATTATTATGACCATGTATTAATAAATAGCCTTCAGAACCATAAAATAATTACCTCAGCAACAAAGTTATTCAAGAACAACTACGAGATGAAAATAATAAGAGCGAGACAAACATACCCAACTTTGTGTATTTCGGACTCAAAAACCGAACAATGTGAGCCCCAACAAACCCTCCATGGTTAGTGCTATTTAAATGGGGAATTAACTTGTTTTGAAGTGGATCAAAAAATTAACCTGTTTTGCCACAGAATTGGTGGCTTTCGTAGAGATGCAACTTAAAAGGTAGAATTAAGATGAAAAAAAAAATTATACAAGATTGCAACTTTAATATGAAAAACATATTTTTATAAAAAAAATTATATAACATTAAAAACAATCCAACAAGCTCACCAAAATATAGAGCATTAAAAAGAAATAATATTTTTTTTTCCTCATATTCATCACAAAAAATATATTTTTAATAAAAAATATATATAACATTAAAAACAATTCAACAAGCTCACCAAAAATATATAACATTAAAAAGAAAGACTCATATTCATCACAAAAAACATATTTTTATAAAAAAATATATAACATTAAAAAGAATCCAACAAGCTCACCAAAAATATAGAACATTAAAAGCAAATAATTTTTGTTTTCTCATATTCATCACAAAAAACATATTTTTATAAAAAATATATATATAACATTAAAAAAATCCAACAAGGTCACCAAAAATATATAACATTTAATAAATGTAATTTTATTAAAAAACAACTTTTTTAATAAACCTTAAAATAGGGCCAAAACCATCAAGAACACATAAAATTTAGGGTCCAAATCAACCCCAAATCTTCCATTTTTTTAACAAATTGACATGGGGATATGATAGATACTTCCATTATGATTTAAATGCCCCAAATTTCATGAAGATCTATTCACTATTGAGATTTTTCTTCATAAAATGGTGGACTTTTCACTTCACACAAATTTCAGGAAAAAAATGCAACAAAAAAAATCTCTCTAAAAACATTTAATCAATAATAAATCAACATACCTAATTTATTTGACAGATGAAGCCTTGATGATCAAATTGCACTAATCAATTTGATAAAAATTGATCAATTGATCGATCAAAAATCAATCAATTGATCGATCAAAAATCAATTTGTTTGGATAAAAAATAGTTCTTTGAACAACAGTACTTCAGGCCCAAAAAAACCTCCAATCTTCATCGTATTCAAAAATTTGAAATATGTAAATGTTAAAGGCTTCAACAATGAATCAAAGCCCTCATGTTTTATGAAAATCCATGAGGTATTGAAGCTGCATTTGATAAAATGGCGGAAATTTCTAATATTCAAAAATCCTCATTTCAATCCCCAATAACTCTTTGTTTTTCGATTTTTGATTCAATCATCGATTATTTATAGAAATTTTCTGGTGTATAACATCAATAATTCACCGACAAAAACAAATAAACCAGAAAATGGAATAAAAAAAGAACTGCAAAAGCTTATTCACGGGTTCTATTAAAAATAACGGGGCCTGTGTCAAATAATGGTTATTATTTACTACTCTACCGCTATTTATGTTATATAGGCTAACCAATCTGGTTAGCAAAAACCGGCCGATTTTACGAAAAAAACCACCGTTTCAAGGGCTAACCGGCCAGTTTTTTTACCCAATTTTTTCGGAGCTCACCATCTAACCAGGAGACCACCAAAGCCGGCCCTAACCAGAGTTGCCACCCCACCGGTAGCGATCTAACCGACTAGTTTCAATTCTAACCGATCGGTTTTACGAACACTATTCTAGACCATGTAACACTCATGGCCATTTAACCTCCATAATAAAACAATAAATACATTTCAAATAAATTCTACATTCATATTATCTTTTTTAAAATAAATTTTACATGAATTGAGTGGGTGGACTGTTGGACAACTCTTAATGGCCACCACAAAAATGATGCTTTGCATTGTTCCAAGCAAGAGTTTACTTAAGATTAATCAAAAGGCTTACCACCAATATTTGACAGGTATCTAAATGGAGTTGGTGATCCCATGATCCCATGTTCAGTAATGAACGATATTTTGATATTTTGTGGATGAATCGAACTTCAATTGGAAAAAGATGTACTCTAAAGAGAATTCATAGGCGAAGTTGCCATCGCTTTTATTTATGGGTTTAATTATATTAATTACTTAAAAAAATATTTCTCGAATTACAAAACTGAAGTCATGATTTTCTAAACCTGTTCTGAATAAAATTAACATTTTATTTATTTAAAAAAAATCACAAAAATTGAGTGGATAGCACAGCATAGTTCCACTATATAAATGACACATGGTACTACTATATAATTAATTAAAATCAAAACTACAATTTAGTCTAATAAAAACACAATAAAGAACTTCCTTTTTTCAAATTCTAGGACATGCAACTCATATGACAATTTCAATCCATAATGGAATAATATATCCAATTTAAATAAATCTACATTCATATTAATTTTTTAAAAAATAAATTTTACGCAAGTTCGGTGGGTAGCACAACATAGTGCCACCACAAAAATGATACATTACACTATTCTAAACAGTAGTTTGCTTAATATTATTGAAAAACTTACCACCAATCTTTGGTGGATATCCAAAAAGGAGTTGGCAGTCCCATGTTCAATAATAAATGAGGTTTTGTAGATGAGTCGAACTTCGATGAAAAATAATATGGCCTTTAAGGAGAATCAATAGGTTAAGTTGTAGTTCGACCATCATTTTCATTTATGATGTTTATATGCGGTTAATCGAATTTAATTAATTTTATAATCTCCTAATACCTTTCAGTGCCAAGCTGAGGTAAAAGAGTTGAGGGATCTGGCTGTAGGGGACCACTCGGGTCTGTTGCATGGTGATGAAGTTTTGAATGATGTGGTATCGGATACGTCTTGTGTTGGCAAGGATATCAGAAATACTAATGGTTTTCCCAAAGAGCAAGAAGAGAGAGTAACAGATGATGTTGTTGCAGATTAAGGCTTTGGAAATTGCTTAGTCGGGTGGTATTGTTGAGAATGAGATGTCATCGTCTAGTAATGGTGAGGGTGAACTTGCATCTACGATTGCCCTACCCTCTGATGAGCGCAGTTGTGTGCAGGAAGAGATACATGGGAATTCCCATCATATTAAGATCTCAGATGATATTGCTTCTTTGAAGGACAAGTCTAGCATGAACTCGGTTAGTGCAATCATCTCTTATAAAGGCACCAATAAAGAGAATGATGAGGGTTCTATGGCCTCAGCTGAATTGAGGCTTAGAGTACCCATGCCAGATGGACCTAATAAGGTGAAAGGTCCTAGTAAATGTATACAAGATCATATTCCTGAGGAGGGGGTAAAAAAACCTTTGATGCTGTCACAAATGATGGGATCTACAGCAGTTATTGGTGGCAAGAAGGGGGTGGTAAAGCACATCATCTCCTAATTTCCACATAAGGTAGGGGCTTCCTTACTAAGCACTCAAAATCTTAAAGTTTTCTATATCTGTTGTTGCTTTGAATGTAAGGGGCCTTTGAGGCCTAGGCAAATTTTCTAATATTGTTACTCTTAAAAACCAACAAAATATTGGTATTTTATTTCTTTTAGAGATCAAATTGCCTACATGGTTGAATCGGATGTGGTCAAGAAAAACTGGGTTTTTACAATAATTTCATTTCAAGTGAGGTTAATGAAAGATCCAGGATTATGATCCTATGAAATCCATTGATATATTCAGTTAATGTGTTGGATGTTAATGATAAAAGGATATCAGTAGAAGCTACTAGAATTTGCAATGGTCGTGTATCTGTAATTTCGGGGGTATATGCCTTTAATTCAGTATCTCAAAGAGCATTGTTGTGGAATCATATGAGAACTATGGGGGCAGCTATTTCAGAGCCTTGGTTGGTGATGGGGGATTTCAACACATTATTACACAGCTTGGAAAAAAATGGAGGGAGCAGCTCCTTTACCATTAGACTCGAGTGACTTTGCCCAAGTCATGACGAATTGTGCTCTATCTGACCTGGGAGTTGTTAAGCGATGGTTTTCTTGGTCCAATAGTCAGATCAGCAGGAGGTACATAAGAACTAGAGTAGATCGTGCAATGGCAACCATTGATTGGTTCGGGCTGTTCCAGAATCCAAGGTGGAGCTTCTTCCCAAAGCCAATACTAATCATAGTCCGATAATGGTAACAGTTTCTGATGAGGGACCAGTCAATCCAAAACCATTTAAATATTTCTCGATATGGGAAAAGCACCTTGGCTTTATGGATATAGTCTCTATATCATGGCAAGTTAACGTTGGGGGCACGACCGTGTACAAGTTTGTGACTAAACTAAAAAGATTGAGGGACGATTTGCGTACATGGAATAAGGAGGTCTTCGGTCATGTTAGTGAATCCATTGTGGCGGTCAGACTCCAATTATCTTCTTTACTTGATAGCTTAACTTCAGATCCCTCGAATGAAGCATTAATGTTAGAAGAGCAGGAGAGTACCCGGAGGCTTCAAATGTTTTTGGGACATGAGGATAGACTATGGAGACAAAAATCTAGACAGAATTGGCTTAAGGACGGTGACTCCAGTACCGAGTTCTTTCATCTCTCCACTATGATTCGAAGAAAAAATTACAGGATCATATCACTGAAAGATCAGAATGGGGATTTGCTAGCTTCTAAAGATGATATTGATAGACATATGATCAGTTTTTTTTAGGACTAGCTTGCTACCTCCATGTTCATTATCTTTGGATCAAACAGAAAAATTGGTTGAAGTAGTCACTATAGAGGAAATTAAAGCCACTATTTCGGACATAAAAAGTGAGAGTGCTCTAGGGCTAGATAGCTTCTCAGTGCAATTTTATAAATTCGCCTAGGAGATCATTAATAAAGACTTGTACATGGCCCTCAAGGACTTCTTTGGTAAAGGTAAGCTTCTAAAGCAAATCAATTCTGCTTTCATATGTTTGATTCCTAACCTCTGTTATGAAGGATTTTAGATCGATTGGTTTGTGTAATGTCCTTTATAAGATTATCAGTAAAATAATCTCAAACTATCATAGAGTTGTTCTCGAGGACATCATTGACCCTAGGCAGGCTGCTTTCTTGAAGGGTATGCTCATTTCAGATAATATTCTAATGGCGAATGAGATTATGTCTCTTTTCTATAAGAATTCAGCTCGTCCTAAAATGCGTATGCAGATTAATCTGAGTAGTGCATATGATAGAGTTTCTTGAAAATTTATTATGAGGAGGTTACATGCTTTGGGTTTCCCAGATCTATTTATTTTAGGGATTCATCTATGTATTTTGACTACCTTTTTTTCTATTTTGAGAAATGGCTCCTCTAAAGGTTTTTTCAAGGGAAGAAGAGGTCTGAGACAAGGAGATCCTTTATCCCCCTACTTATTTCTACTAGTCATGGATTTCTTTAATATGCAATTATATCAGGCTATGTTGCAGGGATTGATACCCAGAGCCTTCACATCTGGGTGAGACTATGGGATTTCTCACTTACTTTATGTTGATGATGCCAAAAATTTTTGTTGAGCATCTTATGCATCCGCCTCTTCAATAAAGATGATTATCACTAATTTTGAGAATACTACTGGTCAAATGCTAAACTCTAGGAAGAGCAACGTTTTCTTTTTTGGGGTTCCACATGGCAGTCGAGCACGAATCTTGAGAAAGCTGGGGTTCTGTGAGTGTTCCTTGACGGTGCGTTATTTGGGGCTACCTCTGTTTCGTGGCCATCTTCAACATAGTTATTGTCAAATCCTAGATGGAAAGGTGATCGGTAGGATAGGTACATGGAAAGCCTTATGTTTATCTTATGCATGACGTCTTTGGCTATTTTCTGGATATTATCTTTTATGCTGCCAAAGAAAACCTCTATAGAGAGGTTTCAAATGAACTTTCTATGGACATGAGTTACAAAAAATAAAGCGGTTAATCTTGTTAAGTGGAGGACAGTTTGCCTCCCTAAAGAGGAGGGAGGCCTAGGGGTGAGGGACATGACAGACTTCAATATTGCATATATGATGAAGTTAGCATGGAGGATGTTAGCAAATCCATTGTCTTGCCCAATTCTCCAAACACGGGTATTTCAAATTGTGTTCCATTTGGGATTTTGTCGCTAAGAGGGATTGTTCTCATGCTTGGAAGGGCATTCATATCGGTTTATCACAGCTAAGGAATAATGTCTAGTGGTGTATTGGGAATGGGCAGACAGTGGATTTCTTGATGGATCCTTGGCTATCAGTGCAGTCAATTTGGGACTCTTTAGATGCAAATGGATAGATTGATTTGAGGGAACTTGAAGGGCATAAGGTTTCAGATTTTATTGGTGGTAACCCACAGTCAAGAACATTGCCTTCACATCCTTCAACTTTACTGCATACTATATGGGGTGATGTGGAGTGATATACTCTTCCCTTGTTATTTAAGGACGATTCATTGGTATGGACTCATTCTGCCAATGGAACTTTCTCAATCTAACCAGCATGAAACTTCATTCAATATAAAATCTCATCTCAGTCCTTACCTCGGGCTAAGTAGTTTTCATGGTTAGCTATGCATAATCAGTTACTGAATTCATCCATATTTCAGCAGCAAGGTATACACATGGCTACTATTTGCCCTTTTTGTCGAAACAATAAGGACAATCTATGTCACCTTTTGTTTCACTATTCCTTTTTGCTAGTTGTTGGCGATCTTTAGCTTGGTGATGTGGCAAGAGATTTGTGTCTGGTACTACAGTCCTAGACATTCTTCGCTGGTGGTTAGCCTTCAAATTCAAAACATAGTGGTTACTTGACATCTCGAAGGCTATTTTTTTCATAATAATTTGGTATCAGTGGAGGAGCGGAATAGACGATTCTTTAGAACTAACGCTCTAAGGAGGGAACAGGTCGTAATACGTATTACTACACATGTCAAGGCTCAAGTAGAAGTTAAAAAATGGGCATTCCATTTGCCAGAAAAGACGGTTATTGAAAACTTAAAGATCAACTGGTGTCAGCTGAAGTCAAAATCCTCAATCCCAGTTGTATGGTCATTTCCTGAGGTTCAGTGTTATAAGTTGAATATTGATGGTGGGTCCTTGCATAATCCTGGTTTCGCGGGAGGGGGTGAGGCCATAAGAGATAGCAATAGTGGATTTGTGGTAGCGTTCGCTAAACACTTTGGAGTTGCGTCTAATAATTATGCAGAATTTCAGACTCTTGAAGAGGGTATTCTCGTAGTTATCCAGATGCGTTGCTTTTCGATACAGATAGAAAGTGATTCATCTTTGCTAGTAGATGATATTCAGGATCATTGCAGTACCCCATGGAAATTACGAAATAGTTGACAACTATCGTATAAGGCTTTCGGCAGATATGTGGACTATTGCTCAGGTTTTTTGTGAGGCAAATATGGTAGTTGATGCTCATGCAAAGAAAGCATCGGCTGCTACAAGTGCAACAATTTGGGGCCGCCGTCTGCCAGACTTTCTTTTTCTTCTATTATTACATGATTTGGTGCAACTGCCCTATTATAGGGTTATAAAATAATGTGCTCTTCTTTTTCCTATTAATGAAAAATTCGGGTAGGGTGCTTTCTCCCCCACTGACTTACCCAAAAAAATTAATTTTATAATCTTATTTATTATATAATAAAATTTATTTAAAACAATAGAATGTATAATTCAGTAAGAAAGCTATTGTATTGTAAATTATAATTGTATAAGGTTGTTAATTTATCTCTCTTTAATATATTTAACAAATATATCTATAACAAAAAATTATTTGAATTATTAAGTTAGCGATTGTAACTTATATATATAAATAGAAAAATGATCTTATGAGCCAGTGGGCTCACAAGTAAAAATGAGTCCAACAGCCCAGATTAAATCTAGGCCGATCTAACGATCACAAATGCCCGACAGTATTTGTACTTTAATTTTTTTTTTTACAAACCCAAATCACTTGAAATTTTAGGCGTGTGTTCATCAAAAATATTTGAATCTTCAAAAAATATCAAAAAAATATTTTACATGAAAATAATTGATCAAAATACTCTCGTAAAGTTTTGGGGGTATTTTGATCAATTTATTTTTGTGGATTAATTTTTTTATATTTTTATTAGGTGCGACGTGATGAGAAGAACACACGCCTAAAATTTGAAGTGATTTGAATGTGAAGAAAAAAATATTAAAATTCAAACACTACCAGACATCTGTGATATCAGATCGGCCCAGATTCAATCTGAGATATTGGGCTCATTTTTTCTTATGAGCCCACTGGCTCATAGGATCATTTTCCATATATATGTGGAAAATAATACACAATGTCTATAGGCTAAAATGAACAGTTATTTCTCCTACCCTCATCACTGGTTAGATGCCTCGATCTTGCCCTCTGGGTCTGGTTGACCTAGTGGCGTGGTTTCGAGTTCGAAATGGATCCGAGACTTGAAACCACTCTCTTGAGAACCGCGTAAGGAAGATACGGGCAGGAATACCTATCGGTAAGAGAGGAATTTGAGTCGTGAGGCGGGACTTAGCTCACGTGGGTCCGTGACATGCTCGGGCTAGCTCGCATTGGTGCCCTCTTAGATCACGTGGAATGCCTCCTAGCCTGTGGCCAGTTCGAAATTGCTTCCCTTGACCTGTTTCTTCTTACCTGCAAACACACACACACATTAGAGTACAGAGAAGTGGGTCTGAGAACTGCACCTTGTCATAGGGTGAGCGCACACATGTGTATGTACTCAAAAGAAGATGAAAGAATTAACATAATGAAGTCTATGTCAATTCGGCAGCCTTATGATGTCTCCATAATAATAGACTCTTATTACATATTTTACAATGAAGGGAAAGAGAAGAGTGGTTAAATAAAAGATGAATATTTGAGAGAAGGGAATTTTTAAAGAGAAAACAAAGAAAATGAGAGGGGGTAAGGAGAGAAAAAGAGACGAAGCGAAAGAGAGAAGAGGAGTGAAAGAGAGAGAAGAAGTTTGACTGGGTGGCTAAGTTGGCACTGTGGTAAGACTGACGCGACGGCTGGTCTGGCGTGGCAGCTAGACGGGCACAGTGACTCAAACCGACATGAAGGCTAAACTGCTCGACGACCAGACTGGCACAATGGCTGGTCTGCCGCAACAGCTAGACGGGCATGGTAACTAGACCGGTACGACGGCTAGGCTACTCGACGACAAGACTGGCACAGCGGCACAAGGCTCAGTTTGCCCTCTGGTCAATCAAGTAAAAGAGAACGAGAGAATAGAGGAGGAGTAGGTCATGCTCGGTGGTATGCATTCCCATGTAAGACAAAGAGGAGGGAGAAAGAGAGAAGTGTCACGTCTGGCAGTATGCGCTGCCGTGCAGGATAGGAAGGGGAAGAGAGGAAAAGGTCACGCTCGATAGTGCTCACTGTTGTACGAGATGGAGGAAAGAGAGAAGAGAGAGTGGGTCGCACTCGGCAGTATTCACTACCATGCGAGACAGAGGGAAGAAATAGAGGGTCACATTCCACAGTGTACGTTGTCATGCATGACAGAAGAAAGAAAGAAAAGACAGAAGGTCACGCTCGGCAATATTCACTATCGTGAGAGACAGAGAGAAGAAAGAGGAGAGAAAAAGGTCGCTCTCGGCAATGCTCACTGTCGTACGTGATAGAAGAGAGAAAGAAAGGAGAGAGAAGAAAAGGAAGAAGAGAGAGAAAGGAAAGAAGAAGGGAGAGAAAGGAAAAGAAGCGGAAGAAAAAGAAAGAAGAAGAAAGAGAAAAAAAAGAAGAGGAGAGAGAACAGAAAGAAGAAGGAAGAGAAAGAAAAGAAGAAGAGAGAGAATAAGAAAGAAGAAGAAAGAGAAAGAAAAGAAGAAGAGAGAGAATAGGAAAGAAGAAGAGAGAAGATAAAGAAGAAGAAAGAAAAAGGAAAGAGGAGTGGGGAGAGAGAAGGTCATGCTCGGCAGTGTGCACTGCCGTACAAGATAGAGAGAAGAGAAAGAAGAAAGAGAGATAGAAAGATGAGAGAGAAGGAAGAAGATCGTGCTCGACAGCATGCACTGCCTTACGAGACAGAGAAAAGAGAAAGAAGAAAGAGAGAGAGAAGAAGAGCAAGAAAGAAGAGAGGGAGAGAAGAAGAACGTGCTCGACAGTGTGCACCGCCATGCGAGACAGAGAGAAGAGAAAGAAGAAGACGAAAAAGAAAGTGGAAGATCGTGCTCAGCAGTGTGCACTGTCGTGCGAGACAGAGAGAAGAGAAAGAAGAGAGAGAGAGAGAGAGATAGAGAGAGAGAGAGAAGAAGAATAGAGAGAAAGAAGAGAGAGAGAGAGAGAAGAAGAATAGAGAGAAAGAAGAGAGAGAAAGAAAAAGAACGTGCTCGACGGTGTGCACTGTCGTGTGAGACAGAGAGAAGAGAAAGAAAAACGAGAGAGAAAGAAGAAGATGAGAAAGAAAGAGGAGAGAGAAAGGAAGATCATGCTTGATAGTGTGCACTATTAAGAGATACAGAGAGAAGAGAAAGAAGAAGAAGAGAGAGAAAGAAGAGCGAGAAAGAAGAGATAAAGGAGAGAGAAAGTTACTTGTAGAGCTAAGGGTACCCGCCAAGATCTTCTCTCTCCTCTCTCTCTCTCTAAACTGTGGCCAAAAACTTAAGCAAAAAGAGAATTTTTTATTGATAATTGAAGACCCTTTTACATGATGATGATACATGCTTATATAGAAGTGGGACCCAAACATAGGTATACAATCAATTTTGACCTAATTGTTGAAAATTAACAATTAAATGAATTACAAAAATTAAGAAAATAGGGGCAAAATGATGATTTTGTCCCTGCACCAATAATCTGTGAAATTTCAAATAAGTCCCTATCATGCCCATGCAATCTTCACGATCTTTCGAGATTCGTTCGGGATCCTTTCGGTCTTCATCCGGTCAAAATATTATATTTTCTTGATCGGCTCAAAAAGTTGATCGTTTTAATACCCATTTCGAGCCCTATATCAGACTCTCAGACTATGATCATGACACGACAAAACATGGGAAAACATGCAATCTTAGATTTAGGATTCAACCCGTTTCTCAGTGTTTTTTGCCGGTTTATTTGTTGTATCGTGTCGAACATGTTTCCACGATAGTTTTGCAAAAAGAACAGCTTGATGATGGTTTTCCAAATTGGGAAACTTTGGCCGGAGTTTGGATTCTTGTGGCCGAAAGTTCAGCGACCTTGGACTCAATGTGCATCGAATTTGACCGTCCATCACGCATGAGGTTCAGCTCAAATGAAGCCTCTGACCTTGTGCTCATAATGGGTCTGGTTTGAGGTCAATCTGACCCGCGAGCGTTGTGATATGGCTATTTGATCGAGAAGACATGTTGCTAGAAATTTCCTACTAATTTTGGAAGTTTTCCGGTGAATTTATCTCTTCGATTTCTCTCGGCTCGGCCCGTGTCATTATGCATGCAGCATATCAAATCAACCAGGTCATCCAAACGAACATGCTCCTAAAATTTGAGCTTGATCTGACCTGGGATGATCTGACCTGGGATGAGGAAGATATGACCATGTGAAGTTGGCCTCCAAAATTGAGAACCATAATTTCTATTAATGGAAACTAGTTCACCGAGGGTGCACCATAATAGTGTATGACCTACCCATTTTAGGTAATGTGGTCATAACTTATTACAGAAGCGTGCAAACGAGCTGAAAATTGGTACCCGAGGGTTTTGAACATTCTAAATCCAATAGAGATGGTATGGATACCATTTGACGCTTTGATAATAGTGTTGCAGTTCAAATTCCATTTTCAACATGATAAAGGACGAATTTCCTGAAACTGTTTTGTCGTTTGCACTACCTAAAACTCGTCGGATTGCGACACAACTTGGCAGGTATTCTTAAGAGACTCTTAGGCACAATCCTGAATATTCTTATGCCATTTCGATACTGTTGAAAATTTCACTTTTGGATCTAGGCTTATTAACCTACGGCTTCCGTAGTCCACAGACATTTTGGTACCTGCGGACCTAGGTCGTGAACTGGTCTCTCCTTATTTGCACCGGAGATACAAGTGATGAAAAATGACCTCAAACATCTTGCCTCACTGAATGTTGTGCTTCGAGAGAAGTGAGAAGTACAACATTCGAAAACAAAATTGTTCCTTCGACTTTAGTTTTCTTCCTGGCCACCAGATCACACGAACATCAAAGGGACACTAGTGCAAATCTGCTTCCCGGAGGGGTGATCAAGGTGCTCTGATGATGGGGACCTTGTTGTGGACCCAGATGTGGAGACTTTTTGGGGGATGTGTTTAGAGTCCTCAGCCTTATCGGACGTTTTTATTTTGGTTCCAACAGCTTGGGGCCTTACTTAAGGGCTTGTAGACCTAGTCGGTCAGAATTCAAGCTTGTCTGGAAGTCGGGGGCCTTGGTTAAGGGCTTTCTTCCCAATCAGTCAAAGGAGTTTTACTTTGGATAGACAGCCAAGGAGCTCTTAGTGGGTATTTTTACTGCTACAGCAGGTTAGCTTTAACAAGTAGGGTACCTCTATGGGTTCTACCCTGTCGAGCCCAGTCGAGTGCTTTTTGTTGGTTGTCCCAAACGTCAGGTCCGGCCAGAGAGGGGTTTTGGAGAGGCGGCCACTAGGGTTCACCCTGGTTATTGTGGGCAGGTATTGACTAGTTTGACAGTTTCTTGTCTGTGGAAGCATCTTTCGCCTGTCAGGATGTATTTTCATGTTTTCGAGTTGACTTCTTGGGAATAGGGTCCTTTAGCATGAAACCCTGACTTGTCGTCTCAGTGATTCTTCTGACTCTTGGGTCCTTTCATGAATGGACTCAGGCTGTTGGATTTTTTTTTTTCTTGAAGCTCTTGTTTTTGGGTCCTGATAACAGGGCATCCTACTACCAAGAATTTTTTTCTTGAAATGCCGGCTGAAGCGGCCTTAGGAGTCGAGCGCTGCATCAACATGCTTATTGGTTTGAGTGCCCTGGCGGGTTTTCACTTGGACAAGTGGAAGCGGTGCCGTAGAGATGGTTTTCACCAACCTCCTTTTTATTAGGCTCTTTTGCCCATGACCTGGTGGTCATGTCTGCCCTTTTTCCATTTTTTCTCACAGTACCCTTTGTGGGTTTTCACCATGCCTGATTTTGATTTTACGGAACACTCTTACTTATGGTTTCATGACCATGCCCATCCGTCATTTTTACTCATGGCGTTTCCCTTTCGGGTTTACACCATGCCCGTTTTTTTGTGGGGGCGTATTTAAGGTAATGCCTCCAGGACCTGGGCAAAGCAGTTTAATGTCATGTAGCCAAAACGTACACTGTAGTTTTGGGTCATACAGCGGGACCATGATGGCAGTGGATGACGGTCTGTGGAGGCTATGAAATGAGTATGGTGGTGGGTTGACTCATTTGGGGGAGATGGCACGAGACCATCTATGCATGATGGATGTTGTATGGAAGATGGATAATGGTGACCGACTAGCTGACGGTAAGTATGGATAGTGTAATGGCTCACCGTGGTTTCATGAGCGTGGGTTCGACTCACTGAGGAATGTTGCGAGTTCTCGAAGGGTTATGGAGATGGACTCACTGGGGAGGAAATGGAGATGGTGTGGACATGTATGGAGGCGTGTTTAAGGTCATTCCACCGGGACCTGTACTAAGCAATTTCACATCATGCGTCAGGACGTGTGTTAAATTTTAGGGTCATACAACTGGATCGTTGTGCGAAGCAGTTTAATGTCATGCGGTCAGGACATGTACTATAGTTTAGGGTCATACAGCTGGACCATTGCGCGAAGCAATTTAACGTCATGCGACCAGAACGTGCACTATAGTTTAGGATCATACAGCTAGACCATTGTGCAAAGTTCTTTAACGTCATGCGGCCAGGACGTGCACTATAGTTTAGGGTCATACAGCTGGACCGTTGTGCAAAGCAATTTAACATCTTGCGGTCAGGACATGCACTATAGTTTAGGGTCCTACAGGTGGACCATGATAAGTCACCATGTATGTGGGTTGCCAATAAAGGGGTGGACTCATTAGGAGATATGAAGTGTATGATGTTCCATGGGCTTGTGGATGTTGGTTTGATTCACTGGGGATAAAATGGCCGAGACCATTTATGGCAGTGTGTTCAGACGGTGAAGGTGGCTCAGTGAGGGATGGTAGGCGGAAATGGACTCACTGGGGATTAGGAAGTGAATATGACTCCCTGAGGATAAAAGGTTAAGGCATGAATGTGACTCCAATGGGGATGGTTGGACCTTACTTATGCGCTCACGAACAAGCCGGGTAGGGAAGGCATGCATGGAGCGACATGCAAAAGGTATTGGCACAGAGGTAGAAGGGGTGCGCTCGGCAGTGGAAAGTGCATGCAAAAGCAACTTGTGGCGGTCAAGTGCACTTGCCAACAAAGTGCCCACAGTAGTGATGCGTGCACATCAGTGAGCACCCAGGTGTGCACAGCGATCGAGCGGGCACAGCTGTATTTACGCTTGGCAGCACTTGACAAGGGAATGCACTCAGCAGCATATGTGGCGAGAGAATGCGCTCGACGACAACGTGTGGCAAGGGAACACGCACGACGGCAACATATGGTGGGAACACACTCGACAGCAACGTGTGGCGAGGAAACGTGCTCGACGGAAACATGTGGAGAGGGAACGCGCTCGACAGTGGCACGCTGTGGTTTGGACCCGGACCTAGATCCAACCCGCCCCGGCCTATCGCCATTTGGAATTCTAGACTTGAGTGGAATTTCCATTTTGTGCATGGTAGTTTCAGGAAGCCCTGGATATAAAAGGGGTGAAAACCCCTTTTACTGTTTTACCAAAAGGTAAAACGGTTGAGTGATTTTTTAATAGTGAGAAAAGGGCTTCTGGCGACCGAGGATTTCGACTAATCATAAAGCCTTTTCCAGTGAAGGGAATTGTCACAACCCCACCCCCGACCCCCCTACCGTACTTGACGGAAGGTGACCGGGTGTGGGTTCGTGATCCACAGGTAGCGAATGCCACTCAAGTTGGAGTACGCTCATCGCTTTATTAACACAGTAAACAAAGCAAACCATGGCAAGGAACTAAAAGCAATGATTCAAAAGGCAAAAGAACAACAAGAAATAGAATTCTTATACACCAAATATCCACTGTGAAAATTCTTCCACAAATATTACAGCTCAGTTTGGGGCATCAAGGCCCAACAGTACATGAGTTCCACAATAGACAATAACTAGGGTCAAACTGCCCATTAAAAACATACAATGGGGGAGGGTGTCTTCATCGGCTCCGAAACCCAACCTTCAACAGCTTCCACTACACCACGTCTTCCACCTGTGACTCTTGCTCTACAGAGATGGTAAAATAATAGAATGAGCTGAACAACCTAGTAAGTAAGTCTAAATATTAAGCATAATTAATAAATCCATCACAGTATAAATATCAGGTAAAACATGAATCTCATTAGAGCATCAATTACAGGCATCATTTCAAGTATCGGAATTCTCCTCCAATCAGTACAATAATTATCATTTACATTCATAGTGCAAATAATAGATATCATGAGAAGTAACAGTTCAAAAAACCTTTCCTTAATAAACACCATCATGGTACATAACAATCATGCACTTCGCATTATCACTCATTCATCACTAACCGAACATGTTTCACGTAGATGTTCTTGTCTTAACAAAGTATACTCTTGCTTTATCATAGAGCACATTTCCATTTCACAATAAATAGATGGTCAGGTCATGCAATACGCCCAAAGCATGCACCTCATTGACATCAATCGCATAAGTAGGCCTTGCAATACTCTTAAAGGAGACACCGATTCATATCAATCTTGGGCATGCAACACACACAAGGCCTACCTAAGAATGCTCATAGCATGCATCGCTTCAGTCGCACCACCAAAGGGTGACCCATTGCGTAGCGTTCAAAATCATAGTATCATAACATAACAGTACCCACTACCAATGGGTGGCCCATTGCGTAGTGGTCAGTAGACAGCATCAGAACATAACAATCAAACATTGGTCTTTACTCGTGCTCAATCAGTACCCCATGACTGACAATTTTAGTCTCATTAACAATGTCTGAGTATTATTCAAAAATATATAACCAACATGTACACTATGCCACTAGCATGAGGCATCCATCTTAACAGAGCTATCACACGGCATTTACACTTGTCAATTAACATTTATGACTCGTAGTCTCATTCATGCAATATGTACTACAGGGCTATCACAGAGCATGCGCATTTATCAAATGATCGCTCATTACACGATTGCATAGCATTACTCGTAAGTTCCAGAGAAGTTAATATGTAAAACTCATCACAGGGAGGCCCTTCAATAAAATTTAAGTACATTCAGCAAGTGAATATAATTTCATTCAGCAAGTGAATATAATTTCATTTCATCCACAACTGCGACACCCTCATAGGAAAAAGCGCTATTTTCAAACAGTGGAGAGCTTTAGTATGATTCAAAAGTTGATTTCAAAATAGACTCACTTAAGGCTCATCTAAAAGTGAATTGAATGCATTTGATCAGAGTTTGAGTGAAAAACCATTTAAAACCATTCATTTCTACAATAGGCACAAATCTGAAATTCTCTTTGTTATGTAACAATGACGTAACCCCTTTCTCGAAGGCATAACTCCCAATCTAAAGAGAATATCAAAATGATCAAAACATGAAACTATAATTTTACACACAGATATTTAAAATGGTTATTGTTTGAAGGTGTTTGGAAAATAATTGGTAGGTCAAAATCTCAACACAAAGTGAGTGATAGTTGCTGGAATTTTCCTGCAACTGTGAACAATGATATACCCTCACATCTTGGGTCATAACTCTCAACCTACGGGAAATTTCAAAAATAGTTCAACATAAAACTTTTAGTACACACACACATATTTCAATTGGCAGTAGTTTGGAAGCCTTCAGACTCCGTTTGACTAGTAAAAACTTATGACCACAGAGGTAGCAGATGTGAAAACCAGTGAAATCTGCCAACAGTGACCTATATACACAATTTAAAGCATGGCCAATCATTTATGAATAATTTGGGCAAGGTTAAAACATAAACATCATAGTAGTCACATATATTTATTACATGGAGGTTATTTAAGAGAATTTTAATATCATTTGGTAGGTCAAACGTTTGGTACGAAAAGAGTAACCGTTCAGAAATTTTCTACGATCTTTTAACAGTAACATACCCAC
This sequence comes from Amborella trichopoda, assembly GCF_000471905.2. Next base: position 1,113,303 of record NW_006497889.1, read on the forward strand.
ACATTGTGAAGCATAATGTCTAATCCATGGGGAATTTCAAGATTATATAAATTTAAAGTTGAAAAATACAACCATATTATTCATTCAAAACTGGTTTGGGTCCATTTGGATGTCGTTTGACCACTGAAAAGTTCGATGCAAATACCGTAACAGTTTTGGAAATTTGCCTTTTCAAGTTTAACATACATTCGAGAACATTCAATAGAGTATAAACCAAAAAAAATCTTGATGCAAACCAAGTTCATATTAAACTATTCCCACAAGTGAACTACTTCACACATTTCTACCACATATAGAATCATATACATGGTTCAATCAATCATGGCATCTGAGATTTCAAGCTCATCACAATGCATTCATACTCATACATTTCATCTTATCATTTTTCGCCATTTTCAACACTTAGCATAAATCCCTATAATTTATTGATGCATAATAGCTAGGCTCACTTACCTAATTTTCACGGTGCTCCTAAACTCCACACATAGACCATTTCAACCTTCTTGGCAAGACTCCCCAACGGCAGCAACAAAAAGGGTTCTCCCTTGGGCTCTAGAGAGAGAGAAAAGGACATGGGCGAGGGAGAGCGAGCAAAAGCTCTTGGAGAGATGAGAAGTGCTTTATTTATAAAATATTAAAGGGCAACAAGTGACAAGTGGTGGTCAAATTAGCATGCACTCAACAAGTGGCACACACAACCCATGCATGTTAGAGAAACACAGTTGACGCTGCACACTCAGAAATACATCCGGCGATAACACACTTCTTAATCTGTGATAGTCCAATATACGAGCAGTAATGCTCCAATCGACGTTGGGTTCTTCACAGTCGACGCTAGGCTTCCTCCTCTCTTACAGAGCAGGCACTATGCCTTCTTACACAGCCGGCGCTATGCCTTCTTCACAGCCGACACTACGCCTTCTTACACAGCTGGCGCTACGCCTTCTTACACAACCAGCGATACTCTTATACGCACAGCGTTAGTCCAGTTCACAAGTGGCGTTGTCTCTTGCACGTGCGACGAGGCCTCCTTACACTCAAGGCCATGCCTCCTTTTTCATGAGCAGCGATAGCTTATACATGTGTGGCAGTGCGCCTTCTTCCTTTGCGTCAGGCGTGTGTTTCCTTCTCTTATCTCTATAGCCATGAGCATCTTAAGTCCATAAAATTTGTGGTCCTTACAAGAATAGACAACTGTGAGTGACCGAGAGTTTTTGCAGAGACTTTCCGATGAGGGGCACGTTTTCTGACAGGTTCTGGTGATAGGGAAGCACCAGGAAGAAGGAGGAAGGGCTTGGCAGTGAGCCAGGAGTTTTTTCGACGACTGTGTAGGGTGTTCCAGTAAGGGAAGCCAGACAGTTGCGTGCAGCCAAAGGGTCATCATCCGCAAGGCAGCCAAAGGGTCACTAAGCAACCGAAGGGTTGCAGGGCAACTGTAGGGTCAGGCAGCCGAAGGGTCATGGGCAACCAAAGGGTTGCAGGTAAACTGAGAGATCAGGTAGTCGAAGGGTCACCGAGCAACCGCAGGGTTGTAGGGCAACTGAGGGGTCAGGTAGCTGAAGAGTCGCATGAGAACACGTGGTGAGTGCACAGTGTAAAGAGACACACTTGTTAAGATTTTGTGCACGGTGGCTAATCGCACCTGGCAGGGAGTGTATTCGGCAATGGTCGTGCACGGCAGTGGTCGTGCGCAGCAGTGGTCGTGCACGGAAGTGGTCTTGCACGAAAGTGATCATGCCCAGCGGCAAACACTTGGCGCACACCCAACAGTTATCGCACTCAGCAGTGAGTGTACATGACAGTAAACGCACATGGCGTCTTTCATGCTCGGCAATGGACATGTTCGGCGGCTTAACATGCTCAGCAATGAGTATGTACGATAGCAAAGGCACGTAATGGCTTCGTGCTCGGTAATGAACATACACAGCAGCTTGGCGTGTTCATCAGCTTGGACCATCACTCAAGAGGGAAAATGCTCATATCCACTGTCAGGACTTTCTGAGCGCATTTCCTTGTTGATGAACTCTCTGAGAATTAGGGGCTTACTTAGGGGAAGTCCTGACTGGCTCGCAAAGTCTGTTGGACGTCAAGTCCTCAAGCACATTTGTGAACTCCATGTTGTTCTGTGGAAGGGCACTTACTGCAAACAGGGCGTGCTCTCCTTCAGAAGCTAGTTCTTGCCAGAGTAATCTGCTTTATATGTCTGATATACTCGATCTAAAACCCTTCTTCGTTCCTCTGATGTTGGAGCAATACTGGTGATCAACTGCGCTCTTCTCCTCATATACAAGACCAACGCTAATAATCAACGGCTTCTTTTTTCCTCAGATGCAAGAACAATGCTGATAGCCAACCACTTCTATTTTCCTCAGATGCAAGAGCAACGCTGATCGTCCACCGCTTCTATTTTCCTCATACGCAAGAGCAATGTTAATAGTCAATCGCTTCTCATTTCCTTAGATGCAAGAGCAACGCTGACACTCCCTCGCATTCCATAGGTTTGAATCTTCGAGATTTCGCACTTGTAATGAAAAGTTGTATATGTAACCTATAGCTTCTTTTCATGAAAAATTTTTCTTTGTTTGCATCGATTGTCTCCTCTGTAACTTTTGCTTCTTTTGGGTGTAGTAAGCCTGCCACACTTCTTCCTTTTTTTTTTGTATACAGATGGTTGTGCACTCATTTTGATTATAAGAATGAAACGCCTCTTTTTGTCTTTTGCTTATGTTATTTACGACTTGTATCTCTTCATTTTTCATTACTGTTTTCCAGGAGACTATATGACAATAAGGAGCCCTTCCCCTGATTTTCTCGCAAAGCCCTTTCGGGTCTTCATTGCGCCCATCTTTTTATTAACGACTTTTGCCCACGATAGCTGGTGGTGCTACCATGCCCCGTTATTGTTGTTTCTTTTCTTTTTCTTTTGATGCTTTTGCCCACGGTGCCCTTTTGGGTTTTCACCATGTCCGTCTTTTGACGTTTTTGCCCATGGTGCTCTTTCGGGTTTTCCCTATGTCCGTCTTTTGACATTTTTGCCTACAATGCCCTTTCGGGTTTTCATTGTGTCCATCTTTTCAGAGAGAGAGATGAGAAGAGGTAGAGTACCTAAGCCCATGCCTTGTGGTGTGGCAGGCAGATGCAGCCCCAATGACTTCGAATGGAGCAGCAATTCCCTTTTCGCCTCTTAGCCCTTGATTAGTCAGGGGCTCATAGTTCATCATCCTCATGATGTGATGAGCTTGCTGACTGTAGCGACTCCATTCAAGGGAGGTTTTGGGCTTCGGATGGGATAAGTTCTTCAAGGTCTCATGTCGATCATAACTCTTTGATTCATGCATGAATCCCTCAAGGGGTTTTGAAGCGTCCATATTGAAGGGGGTTCTTCTATTTTGGCCTTCCCTTTGCGCAAGGCTTCTAATTGGTCTTGAAGATATTACATTTCCTTTTTTAGCTCAGCAAGAGTTACTTAACTTTGATGGTAGGTCGAGCAGTTCTCATTTGGCCTCTCTGACGTCAAGGTATCAAGGATGCTTAGGACTCTCAGAGGGTCCCATGCCTGGGCTAATCCTTGGGCCATATGAGGGATATCTTCTGGGATTCTAAGGACCTTGCGATCTGGCTGGCGTGACACTTCTGCCTCAAGGAGTGCAATTGGGATGTGCAAGACCTTTTGCTGATCTTGCATGTAAGTGACCCTTGGGGCCAAAGTTTCTACTCCCATGGCTTCTTTGGGATCATCAGTAATCACTGGACTGGAAGAGGAGGAAAGAGACTCATCTTTAGGGGAAAGAGGTAATGCTTCAGGGAGGGGATATGGAGTGTTGGTGTCGATAGAAGTCAGAGGGAGGATTTTGCCTTTCTTCTCATCTTCTTTGAACATATCCAGGAGCTCTCGTCCTATATCCTCAGCATCCTCATGGGGAGATAATTTTGCTCTTCTTACAGGTCTTTGTTCATCATCCTTGGGCTCTTGAGGTGGTACCGGCTCTGCAAAGCAATACTTTGCATCGACATAATGTGTGTATTGTCTCCTATCCTGGCCGTACTTAAAGCACTGATGAAGGGTGGATGGAACCATGTCTTAATCATGCAGCCAAGGATGTCCCAGGAGGATGTTTCATGAGGTGTCGATGTCGATTACATGCACTGGGCATAATCGTTTAATTCACCGATCTTGAGTCGAAGATGGACAGTGCCAGCTGGTTTCTCACCCGACTGATTGAATCCCTGAACTGTGATGTTCGTGGGTGTGAGATCATCATATCCCAGCCCTAGACGAGTGAGAATCCTTCTTAGGATGAGATTGACTGCTGATCCCCCATCTATCATAATTCGATTGATGAGACACGCATGTAACTCACCGGTTACGAAGAGAGGCCGGTTGTGAAAGTTTCCTCCCAACTGCAGGTCGTCATCCGAGAAAGTGACAGCCATAAAATTTTTTAGAATTGCAGGGCCTACTTTGATGGGCTCTACTTTGGTCTCATACAACTCAGGGTAAGATAGAGCTTGAACAAGGGCTATACGATAGTCTCTTGAAAGCATAAGGGCGTCATAGACGCTAAGAAGAGTAGGAAGCATTCTCAGGTGCCCAACCACATCATAGTTGACTTTATCATCTTCAACCTTTTGACCTCTTGGTCTCACCACGGGTTTGGGTGGCATGGAAGGTTGTGAGGTAGGCTTAGATGATGAAGGTTGGTTTTGGGGTACTGGTTGACCTTGTTGTGCAACCGATGTTTATTGGAGAGTTTGTGAGGGTTGAGTAGGTAAAGGTTGCACCATCAGACTTGGTACCGACCGGCCAGGTCTAGCAGAGTCTGGTGTGGGCTGGTTGGATTGGGTAATAGGGGTAGGTGTTGGTAAAATGAAGACTGATGGTTGGGTATATGGGACCAATGGTGATCCTAGGAACTTAAGGAGTGGTGGAAAGGTCGGTGTCTTAGGGTAAGGGATAAGTGGTGGACCAAGGTGCTTCGTGAGAATAGATGCTCTGCCCTCTTGATTCTCTCAGTCGTTGCTCAAAGTTGGGCTCAGGAGGCCATTGGGGTTTCTTGGCCTTTGCAATTCTTGTGCCCATGGAGAAGCTCTTCGATAGTGGGAGGAGGCTTTGCATTGGCTCTAGATGCCAAGGCATCAGCGACTGACAGGAAGCCAGCTGCTTGGGCCATCATCTTTTTCAGCTGCCATCGATATCGTCTGCTAGTGTGGCAACTTTTCAACTCTTTGTCAAGAGCCTCAAAGTATGGGCATTCGCGGGTTGAACCTGCAGAAGATGTGTTAGCAAAAGAAGAATAAGAGTTCAAAGAGTCGGGGATAGAAGAAGGGGGAGAGCTTTTAAGGTCGTCACTCAAATTGGACCGATCTGGGTAGCTTTTAGCGTCATCACCAGAATTGGACGTTTGCAGAGAATTTTTTCGGTCTTTACCCTTATTGGACCGTTGAGGGATGCTTTTAATGTCATCACCCTTATCGGACGTGTTGGGAGCCTCAACAGAGACAGGCTCAGGAATGCCTTCTTGATCGGGTTGCGGGTCTTGGTCAGCGTCAGCAACTGACTCAGGGAAGAAGTCTTGCCGGATAGGCAAAGGAGGAAGGGACTTGAGGAACTCGACCTCAGTCTGAGATTGAGGGAGTTTCATCTTCCGGCGAGTGGCCCTTGGTGCTAGTCTCCTTCTACTATTTTTGGGAATGGGTGCAAGCTGACCCGGTTCACGAGACTTAGGGGCCAGCCTTGCTTGGCGAACGGCCTCTCTCTTCATGGATTTCATCCTGCTTCTCCCACGATCGACCTGCCATGGTTGGGAAGTTGAGGGTTCATCAGAGTCAAGGGACTTGGGCAACGCATCATCACAGAGGATCAATGTCTGAGCAACCTCCCGTGTTGACAGTTGAATGGATGGAACATGATCTTCGAGGATAGATATGATGAAGCGTCCTCCTCGTACTTTCTCTGACATTATAGCTTGGAAGTCGAAACACCCTTCTAAGTCATGGCCTCGTATCTGGTGATATGGGCACCAGAGATTTTCAGTCCCCCGAGCAAGATGCCTAGGATATCTTGACGGCTTCGGTGTGATGACCCCAACTTGGAGCATTATACAAAATAGTGCTTGAAGAAGATATGACAGTAGTTCATCAAGACAATATACCTGCTCGACTTCTTCTTGAACTGTCACCATGTGAGACACTTCAACTGCCCCGAATGCCTTCTTGAGGCTATCGAGCTGTATCTGCCCCTTTTGAATTAAAGCCTCGATATGATCCTTGAGGGTGACACAATCCTGAGCAGGATGTCCCAACATTCTATGATATGCACAGTACCTTTTGTGGGTGGAAAATTCAGCATCTTCTAGCCTCTTCACCTCAGGCAGGGTGATCATCTGTTCCTCGATCAACATTCGAAGTAAAGTTGGGGCCCACTCTGGATCAAAGCAGTAGACTTTCTTTTTCTATTCCTCCCAGTAATCCTTTCCTTAGAGATTCCAAGGTGGAGGCACCTTATTGAAGGACTGGGACTTCTATTGGCTTGCTTGAGGTTTCCTCTGAGCATTTGGAGGGTTCACCCCCTTAGAGAAATCCAGAGTTTGAGGTGAAGCCTTCTTAAGGCTTGATACAGTGACAGCAGCACTGATCACTCCCTTTTGTTGATTACCCCGAGAATTGGAATGGCCATTACCCGAGCTTCGATTGTTTTCCCCATTTGATGATGGGGTTTGGAGTTTGCCATGATTCTTAAGAAGGCTCTCTATCCAGACCGCTTTAGAGATCATATCCGATATAGAGGTCGGGTTTGACACTTCAACACGCAGAGAGATTTCCGGCCACATGTTCCATTTCTTCTTAGGTCTACACTGAGTTCGGAGGGAATCAGGCCTACCACTTAAATGTTGGCCCGTCAAGAGTCTCAATAAACTGACGGAGAAGAAGCTTCCCATCAGCTGCCATCTCTTGGCATGCCGAATAAAAGTGGGCAATGTGCTGGTGAGGCGAACTCATGCCATTGAAGAGTGGGAGTCTCCCTTTCTGGTAATTTAGGGGAAACGGGAGCTGGTCGATATAAGATGGATAGGGTTTCTGATATAAGGATGTATCTTGGATGCCCGGGATTTGTCTGCATCACAAGCTGCGAGTGACCATGGCATCAATGTCGGTTTGAGAGACCTACGGATAGGAAGAATGGTCTTGCAAGGGAGGTGGCTGCCTTGGGACTGGATCGGCTGAATGAGGAGAATTGGCTTCCTGACGTGACGAGTTCCCAAGAGGCTGGGTACTTTCCATCAGGTCGATCTTCTCCATCATCTTACGAATCATGTCCTCGAACCGATTCATGAGGTCTTCTTGATCATCATTGGGTTCGTTAATGACCATCACGCTGACAGTTTCTTTTAGGACATTGATCTCTCGCACAATCGAGGTCTGGCATATGCATCAGACTGGGTGGCAAGTCCGTCAATAAGGGTGCAGCATGCCCCGACTGAGCTTGAGCCTTGTACGCTGATCTGGTTAGGACTGGTTCGCAACGGTCTCGGGACCGCAAGGGTTACACGATTGGGTCGTCTCTTTTGACATTAACAACCATGAAGGAATCTTCTATCTCAGATTGTGTTGCAGTCCATAATGGATAAAAGGGATTCTCGACCAAGGGATCAGCAAGTTTGCTTGCCCCGAGTGACTTGGGCTCTTCTCTTGGGATTATTCGCAGGCCTTGGTCATGTTTGGCTCTTAGGCTCTGGTGTACCTCTCTTCAAAATAGAGACTAGGATTGTGATTGAGAATGGTATGCTCTCTTCAAACATGACTGAGTTGTCTCCATGAGATGCCGCAAGGAATGTGAGCTAGAGATAGGAGTCAGCTCGAGCTTCTATCTTGGCTTGGAGAGAGACGAGGGATGGAAGACTTTATCACCCAAAAGAGCCTTGCCCCGAACTCTTTTGTGAGCACCAAGGATAGGACCAGTGTAAAGAGGGTTCTTCAAGATGGTACTCTTAGGAAAAGCCTTTGAGTACCAAGTCTTGAGTGGCTTGTCCGGAGGAGAAGGGACGAATGAGGGAGGAGTCAACTGTCAGTGACCTTTTGGTTGGGAGTTTGGAGTTGTCTATAGGGGTGGCACGTGTGTGCCACTTGCGGAAGGGTTTTAGGTGACCTAAAGGTCAACCCAGGCTTGAGCAATTGGTTGGGCCTTAGGAGGCCGACGATTATAAGCATGTGTTTATGAGGAAATGGCCTTGTGACCACCCCTCACAGAGTGAGCAGTCACGTGCTGGGGGGGACGACGAGGAGGTCATCTCTCCTATACTCGACTAAAAGCAATCAGAGGGCTGCCCCGCGTAGTGCACTATGTATGCATCAGGTATACAAGGCCAAGTCCAAGAAGACCCAAGCCCAGACAGTGGTTCAAGGTAGCCTGAGGGTTGCCCCAAAGTGTGGCTTGAGTGGATGAACCATGAGCCCTGATGCGTGTGTGAGAGGTGGCGGCCTTAGGACCCCTCCTTCATGTGTCGAGTCTCTTATTACAGGGGCCTGATGTGGTTGAAAGTGGGGGGTGTCCTTACAAAGACCCACAGGAGCACTAGCAGCCAGACTGCCTCTTGCAGGAAGGGAAGGATGGCCTTTCGGCTGCCCCGAGAAGTAGGACTGGCAAGTGACTTACCAGTTGCAGGGTGCATGTTGTGTATGGTGGCTAGTGCGTCACCCATGCAAGGTGCTTTGGTGAAGGGTCCACCAAGGCTAGGAGATGGGGAGTGAAGGACTTTTGGTTCCCTCCTCGCGTCAATCTAGGTCAAGACTTGGGAGCGTGACACAGAGTCAACACTCAAAAGAAAGGTCGGAAACAAGGTTTGCTGAACCTGTTCTTGAGGTAGACTCACAAGTGCGGGGGTCCAAAAATCCTCGACTCGAATGAAGGAGTTGACAAACCCCGAAGACATGTGTGTGTAAGAGAGCAGGAAATAGAAGGAAGATAAGTCAAACAAGGACGATCCAACTATGGGGTAGCGTGTCCCCAGTGGAGTCGTCAAGCTGGTTAGATTCATTGATCTCGCCCTCCGAGTCTGGTTGACCTGGTGGCGTGGTTCCGGGTTCGAGATGGACCCGCGACATGAGACTGCTCTCTCAAGAACCGTGTAAGGAAGATGCGGGCAGGAATACCAACCGGTGAGAGAGGAATTTGAGTCGTGAGGCGGGACTTACCTCACGTGGGTCCATAACACACTTGGGCTAGCTCACATGGGTGCCCTCTTAGATCACGTGGAATGCCCCCTGGCCTATGGCCGGTTCTGAATCGCCTCCCATTACCTGTTTCTTCTTACCTACAAACACACACACACATTAGAGTACAGATAAGTGGGTCTGAGTCACCTTGTCATAAGGTGAGCTCATACATGTGTGTGTACTCAAAAGAAGATGAAATAATTAACATAATGAAGTCCATGTCAATTTGGTAGCCTTACGGCGTCTCCTTGACAAGGGACTCTTAGTACATATTTTACAATGAAGGGAAAGAGAAGAGTGGTTAAATAAAGGAAGAATATTGGAGAGAAGGGAATTTTTAGAGAGAAAACAAAGAAAGTGAGGGGGGTAAGTAGAGAAAAAGAGACAAAGTGCAAGAGAGAAGAGGAGTGAAAGAGAGAGAAGAAGTTTGACCGGGTGGCTAGGCTGGCACTGCGATAAGACTAGCACGGTGATTGGTCTGGCGCGGCAGCTAGATGGGCACGGCGACTTAGACTGGCACGACGACTAAACTGGTCGATGACAAGACTAGTACGACGGCTGGTTTGGTGCAATGGCTGGTTTGTCGCGGCAGTTAGACGGGAACATAACTAAACCGACACGATGGCTAAGCTGCTCGACGACAAGACTGGCACGGTGGGACAAGGCTCAACCTGCCCTTTGGTCAATCAAGTAAAAGAGAAAGAGAAAAGATATGAGGAGTAGGTCATGCTTGGTAGTATGCATTTTCGTGCAAGACAAAGAGGAGGGAGAAAGAAAGAAATGTCACACCCCGTAGTGTGTGCTACCGTGTAGGACAAAAAGGGGAAGAGAGGAAAAGGTCACGCTTGACAGTATTCACTGCCGTGCAAGATAGAGAGAAGAAAGAGAAGGTCACGTTCGGCAGTGTACACTGTCATATATGACAAAAGAAAGAAAGAAAAGAGAGAAGGTCACACTCAGTAATATTCACTGCCGTGTGAGACAAAGAGAAAAAGAGGAGAGAAGAAGGTCACGCTCGGCAATGCTCACTGTCGTACGTGACAGAAGAGAGAAAGAAAGGATAGAGAAGAAAAGAAAGAGGAGAGGGAAAGGAAAGAATAACGGAGAGAAAGGAAAGAAGGAGAGGAAGGAAAACAAGAAAGAAGAAGAAAGAGAAAAGAAAGAAGAGGAGAAAGAAAGAAAAGAAGAATGAAGAGAAAAGAAAGAAGAAGAGAGAGAATAGGAAAGAAGAAAAGAGAATAGGAAAGAAGCAAGAGAAAGGAAAGAAGAAGAGAGAGAATAGAAAAGAAGAAGAGAGATAAGAGAAAGAAGAAGAAAGAGAAAGGAAAGAGGAGAGAGAAGGTCACGCTCGACAGTGTGCACTATCGTGCGAGCCAGAGAGAAGAGAAAGAAGAAAGAGAGAGAAAGAAGAGAGAAGGAAGAAGATTGTACTCGACAGCGTGCACTGCCATGCGAGACAGATAGAAGAGAAAGAAGAAAGAGAGAGAGAAAGAAGAAAGGGAGAGAAGAAGAACATGCTCGGGGGTGTGCACTGTCGTGTGAGGCAGAGAGAAGAGAAAAGAAGAAAGGGAGAGAGAAAGAAGAACACGAGAAAGAAAGAGGAGAGAGAAAGAGGAAGATCGTGTTCAGTAGTGTGCACTGTCATGTGAGATAAAGAAAAGAGAGAAGAAAGAGAGAGATAAAGAGGATAGAAAGGAGAGAGAAAGAAGAGAGAGAAAGAAGAGAGGGAGAGAAGGAGAACGTGCTCGACAGTGTGTACTGCCATGCAAGATAGAGAGAAGAAAAAGAAGAAAGAGTGAGAGAAAGAAGAAGACAAGAAAGAAAGAAGAAGATCGTGCTCGGTAGTGTGCACTGTCGTGTAAGACATAGAGAAGATAAAGAAGAAAGAGAGAGAGAGAGAGAGAGAGAGAGAGAAAGAGAGAAAGAGAAGAAGAAGAAGATAGAGACGGAAGAAAGGGAAAGAAGAGAGAAAGGAGAGAGGAGATAGAAAATTACCTGTAGAGCCCAAGGGTACCTACCAATATCTTCTCTCTCCTCTCTCTCTTTAAACTGTGGCAAAAAACTTTAGCAAAAAGAGAATTTTAATTGATGATTGAAGACCTTTCTACATGATGATGGTACGTGCTTATATAGAAGTGGGACCCAAACATGGATGTACAATCAATTTTTGACCTAATTGATGAAAATTAACAATTAAATTAATTTAAAAAAATTAAAAAAATATAGGCAAATGACAATTTTGCCTCTTCACCAACAATCCATGAAATTCCAAACAAGTCCCTGCCATGGTCATGCAATCTTCACAATCTTTCGGGATTCGTTCGGGGTCCTTCTTGTCTTCATCCGGCCAAAAGATTATTCTTTTCTTGATCGGCTCGGAAAGGTGATCGTTTTGATACTCATTTCTACCCCTCAATCGGACTCTCGGACCATGATCATGACGCGGCAAAACATGGGAAAATGTGTGACCTTAGATTTAGGAATGAGTCTGTTTCTTTGTATTTTTTGTTGGTTTCTTCACTGTAGCATGTCGAACATGTTGCCATGATCGTTTTACAAAAATAACGGCTTGATTTGGTGCCCGGATGACGGTTTTCCAAATTGGGAAACTTTGGTCGGAGTTTGAATTCCTATGACCAAAATTGCAACAACTTTGGACTCATTGTGCATCGACTCTGACCATCCATCACGCGTGAGGTTTGGCTCAGATGACGCCTCTTACCTTGTGCTCGTAATGGATCTTGTTTGAGGTCGATCCGACTCGCGAGGGTCGTGATATGGCCATTGATCGAAGAGACATGTTGCTGGAAACTTCCTAGTACTTTTGAAAGTTTTTCGGCGAACTTCTCTCTTTGATTTCTCTCGGCTCGGGCCGTGTCATTGTGCGTGCCACATATCAAATCGACTGGGTCGTCAAGATGAACATGCTCCCAAAATTTGGGTTCGTTTTGACCCAAATGAAGAAGATATAGTCATGTGAAGTTTGCCTCCGAAATTGAGAACTATAGTTTCCATTAATTGAAACTGGTTCACCGAGGGTGCACCATAATAATTTATGACCTACCCATTTTGAGTAATGTGGTCATAACTTGTTATAGAAGCGTCCAAACGTATCAAAAATTCATACCCGGGGGTTTTTAAACGTCCTGAATCCAATGGCGATGATCTGGAGACTATTTGATACTCCGATAATGGTGCTATAGTTCAGAGTTCATTTTCAACATGATAAAGGCAGAATTTCTCGAAGCTGTTTTATAGTCTGCACTGCTTAAAACTCGTCGGATTGCCATGAAACTTAGCAAGTGTTCTTGGGAGACTCTTAGCCACAATCCTGAACTTTCTTAGGCCATTCTGAGATTGTCGAAAATTTCACTTCTGGATTAGGGCTTATTGACCAACAGCTTATGTAGTCCACGGGCATTTTTGTACCTGCGGACCTGATGGAAAATGACCTCAAACAAACATCATCCAAACTTCATTGTATGGTCACAGTTGTTTAGTAGTATTTCATTTTTCATTTTATTTTCTTTTACTAATCGGAATGATCTGAACTTTGGAGCATATGTACATCTTAGTGAAGCGCACCTAATAAAAATATGAAAAAAAATAATTCACAAAATATAAATTGACCAAAATAGCTCCATAAATTTTTGGGATTTTTTGGTCAATTTGTATTATGCGAATTATTTTTTTCATATTTTTATTAGGTGCACCTCACTAAAGTGTACACACGCTTCAAATTTCAAGTAATTTGAATATGTAAAAAAAATGAAAATTGAAATACTACCAGACAACTATGATTGTTGTTCGATAGTGTTTCAATTTTCATTTTTCTTATTTACTAATCGGAGTGATCAGAAATTTGGAGTGTGTGTACATTTTAGTGATGCGCACCTAATAAAAAATAATTTACACAATATAAATGGATTAAAATACCCTCGTAAATTTTCGACAGTATTTTGGTCAATTTATATTTTATGAATTATTTTTTTCATATTTTTATTAGGTGCACCTCACTAAGATATACACACGCTTCAAATTTCAAATAATTTGGATTTGTAGAAAAAACAATAAAAATTGAAACACTACCAGACAAATGTGACCATGCGATGAAGTTTGGATGGTGATGAGTGTAAACGAAATCACTGTTCAATTTATCCTATAGGCATTGGGAAGAGTTTTTCATATATATATATATATATATATATATATATATGACTCATACTCTAACTAATAACTTTAAAAGTTTATTAATAAATCTAATTGACTTCAAAACATAACATTTATTACATACAAACCTACAATATAGTCGAGCAAGACCACAATAAAAAAATTCTAATTTTCTTCTACTACGCGATTAAAGCATAAAGTCTCCACATTTATGTGTAATACATATGTCCCGTTAAAGTCTATGGTTAAACAATATATCTAACTCAGTTCATTTATTTTGTCTTCTATGGGATAAGATTCACACAAGCTTAAGCAAGTAGCCCAACACGATGCCAAAAACAAAAATAACATATTACACTACTATAAAATTAATTAAAAACAAAATGAGAATATAGTCTAACAATACCATAATAAAAAACTTCCAGTTTACGACCTCTCAGTTATCCAACACACATACCCATAAACTCTTGATCTGAACTCTTTTAAACATAATTAGGATTTTTCTCCACATGGGATAAGTTTCACACAAGCTGAGCAAGTAGCTCAACACAATGTCAACACAAAAATAATACATTATGTTGCTATAAAATTAATTAAAAATAAAATTATAATATAGTCCAACAATACCATAATAAAGAATGTCTAGTTTACAACTTCTAATCTATCCAGCACATATCCCCCTTTGAACTCTATAATGAAACTATACATCTAATTTATATAAACTTTACATTCGCTTGAACTTCTTTAAAATAAATTTTGCACAAGTTAAGAGGAAAAAAATGACGCACTATACTACTCTAGGGAGTAGTTTACTTGAGATTAATACTACTTTAAAATAGCATTAACACAAATTGAGCATGTAGCACAACATAGTGCCACCATAAAAATAACAAGTAACACTGTCCTAAGCAGTAATTTACTTGGGATTGATTGAAAAACCTCCATTTTAGTAGAAATTGTATTAATAGCTATATATTGGTGACTGACTAATTCATTGATGTAAGATAGTCATAAATTACTTTAAAGGATCCAATACTATAAATTTCACACAAGTTAAGGGGGCAATAAAACATAGTGCCACACATAAAAAAATTGACGGACAGCACTGCTCTAGGGAATAGTTTACTTGAGAATAATACTACTTTAAAATAGTTTTAACACAAATTGAGCGGGTAGCATGACATAGTGCAAAATTAGAAAGTTTCTAATGAGGGTGTGGTTTATCTAAGGTTTAAACCTTAAACAATCAAAGTAAGGTGCACCATTAAATTTTATCACAAGATGTAATTTTGGTGTAAAAAAATCATAGGATGTCCTAAGAATCTATTTTCGTATCTACTTATAAAATTGTAGACTCAAAAAATGGTTCAAATTAAGAAGATCTATAAACACATGAAAATATTGAAATGGATGGTCCAAATAATTTGTTGCAAGATATACTATTTTTGGGACTCGAAATCTTTTTTCTTTTTTCATATTCATACATCTCGATGTCGAAATCATCAATTAGAGGGTTTTCTAACTTCAGAATAGTCCGTTAAAATGAATTTTATAAGTGCACCTTAATTCTACATTTTTAAGGTTACAACCTTATATAAATTTTTCCTTTTTAATAAATTATAATTTGGTATGTTAATTTTAAGTAAAATAAAACTTAGAATAGTGCAATTCATTATGTTTGTGATGCTAATTTATTGTGCTGACAGTTCAATTTGTGTGATAACAAATATAACTTAGTAACTTTATAATTTGATTGATAAGTTGTAATTATACTTATAAAGGAATAATACTTTATTAAGATTCAAAGTTGACATTCAATTGATAATAATATTAAGTAAATTGCTGCTTAGAACAATACAACATGTCATTTTTGTGGTGACACTATGTTGTGTTACTCGTGCAACTTGTATTATTAATTTAAAGAAGTATTAATCTTAACAAAACCATTGCTTTGAGCAGTGTAAAGAGACATTTTTTTTGTGATGCCACTACTTAGGATTGATTTAAAAACCTCCATTTTGGTAGAAATTGTATTGAATAGCTATATATTATTGACTGACTAATTCATTGATATAGGATCGTCATGAGTTACTTTAAAGGATCCAATATTATTTTTAGTATTTTTCATACATAGAAAATGCCAGTCCAAAATTTCTATTAATTTCCTTTTCACAATTTTTTTTACCGTAAAAAAAATTAAATAAGACCTTAGAGCACGATTAGAGATAAAAAAGACATATTTAGACAGACAAAAGCTTATTGAGTGATATTGCAATTGCAAAAAATGTATATAATTATAGATAGATAACTTACAAAGAGAAAAAGCATAGTCAACAACAAAGGATTTAAGTAAATGACATGTTCAGGATAAAGTTTGAGAGAAAAAAATACGGTTAGAGAATTAACTAATATAGACTGAATTCGTATCACGTGCGGAGCACGTGCACTCTGCTAGTAAATTATTAGAAGGAGCACAATCAAATTTGATATTTATATAAAACCACCATTTTTTGAAAATTTAAATCATATAAATTTTCATAAAAGATACCTTCAATTAACAAAAATAAAAGAAAAACCAAATGTAGGGATCTAAACCTTATTAAATGCATTAAGAGCGAAGATCAAAAGGTCTTGGTGAAGAATGACGAGGTCAATAAAAGATGTTATTAAATGATGAACACAATGGGAACATAGATGTAGAAAGAATTGTTGGCGCAAATGAGGGTGAAGGTCATACATACATGTGTTGGATTAGGATGTCGAAAGTGAAAGAAGCTTTGAAAAGGATTGTGCAAACTATCGAGGATCAAGGTTATCTGGGAGAGAGCAATTGAGCAATGACTAAGGCATAAAATGAGTGTATCTGAAAACCAACTTGGTTTTACGCCAGGAAGGTCAACAACTGAGGTTATTTTCCTATTTAGACAACTGATTGAGAGGTTTAAGGTAAAAGGAAAAGACATCCACATGATCTTTATTGATCGAGAGAAAGCTTACGATAAAGTACGGCGAATTTTGATTTGACAAATGTTGGAAAATAAAGGAGTCTCCAGACACTACATTGACTTAATGAGAGATACGTACGATAGAGCGCTTACTAGTATATAAACAACTAGTGGAGGGACAATTGAGTTTTTAATGACAACATCAAGGGTTAGCATTGAGCTCGTACCTCTTAATCTTAATTATGGACGCCTTAATTAGGTACCTAAAAGATGAGGTACTGTGGTGCACGTTGTTCGCAGATGACATAGTTTTGATCTGCGAGACCCGAAACGGCGTTAAAATAAAGTTAGAACTTTGGAGGGATGCCTTAGAATCCAAAGGTTTTAATATTAGTCAGATTAAGACAGAATATATAGAATGCAATTAGTAATAATAGGAGTAAAGATGAAGAAGCCGTTAAGATTGACGAGTAGGAAGTATACAAAAAGACCGCACTTTTGATATCTTGAGTCAATAATCTAGAAAAATAGAGAGATTGAAGAAGATGTTGCACACAAAATCAGAACTCGGTGGGTGAAGTGGAGCAATTAGAATTTTATGTAATTGCAGCATATCAATGAAGCTGAAAGGCAAATTTTATAGGACAGTTGTGAGACCAGCTTTGCTCTATGGGGCGGAATGTTAAGCGAACAAAAAACAATATACTCATGGAATGAGTGTACAGAGAAGAGGATGTTGAGATGGATGACTGGTAAGACAAAAAAGGGATAAAATTGAAAATAAATCCATTCGAGAGAATTTAAGTGTGGTACCAATATGTGATAAGATGACAAAGGGTAGACTTAGGTAGGCTGGCCATGTGTGGCTCCAACCAGGTACAGCTCATGTTAGGAAGTGCAAGTTAGTTCAAGTAGAAAGACTGAAAATGGCAAGGGGTAGGCCCAAAAGGATGTGGTTCAAAGTAGTCCGAAAAGATATGAAGACTTATGGCCTCACTGAGAATATGACCTTTAATAAAGTAGAATGGCGTACCAAGATTTGTGTTGTCGACCCCAATTAATTAGAAAAAAGATATAATGATGATGATAATAAAAAATAATTTATTTTATGACATAAATTCAAGAAAAGGGTGAAAGTTAATAAAATAAAAATAAATAAATAAACTTAACAAAATTATAATTATGTAATAAATTTGCATCTAAATAATATATTTAATTAATAGACAAAGTCAAATTTTAGTCTATATGTATTTTTAATCATGTTTTGTTTAACAATATAATAGTAAAGCCAAGGGTGTCAAGGGTAGAGACGTATTCAAAGAGCAATTCTTTTTAAGGGAAAACAGGGTAGGGAAGTGATTGGAAAAAAAAAAAAAAAAGTGCAGTTTGTATAGAGCTAATGCTCTAAACAATTAAAACAAAGTGTACCTTCGAATAGTATCGAGAACTGTGGTTTTAATACAGGGAATCTTTGTGATAGCCTTATAATATATTTTCATCTTTAATTATAAAATTGAAAGTTTCACAAATAATGTAGATCGAGCAGATGTATGAAAATCTTGAAAATTGACAGTCCAAAATGCATTACAAGATGCACTATTTTCAAACATTGAATCCATTTTTTTCTCATGCCCATGCATCTTGATGTCGAGATGATCAATTTGAAGATATTTGGACATCAAAACAATCTCTTCTAGTGAAATTTTTGAGGTGGGCTCTAATTTGATTGTTTAGAGCTAGTGAATTTTATCTTGAAAAATTGACAGTCCAAAAATGTATTACAAGATGCACTATTTCCAAAACTTGGAATCCATTTTTTTCTCATTTCCATACATCTTGATGTCAAGATGATCAATTTGAAGATATTTGGTCATCAAAACAATCTCTTCTAGTGAAATTTTTTAGATGGGCACTAATTTGATTGTTTAGAGTTATTGAAATTTTTGATAAGGGCTCACTCTATATAAACCTTTTGAGGTGGGCTCTAATTTGATTGTTTAGAGCTAGTGAAATTTTTGATGTCGCTCACTGTATATAAAATTTGGGCAAGCTTTCTATGCTTCCCCTACAGCATAGAAGTTATATTCTCCCCCTTATCCAATTGTCCATTCTGAATGGAGGGTTAAGATTACCCTAATCACAATGTCACGTCTCTACACTATTTTATTTTAAATTTTTTTTTATGAACTATTTTGATACCAAATTTTGGACGTCCATTCCTCTATTAAACTCACACTAGAAAAAAAATATTTTCAATAAAATAAAATAAACAACCGTTGAAAGATTCAAGGGTTATTTTGATCATTATATTTTATCGAAAACTATTTTTAATATTTTTTATAGGTGCGTCCCAATGAGAAAATGACACATACCAACATATTCATCCAATTTGTATAAAAAAAAACTAAAAATAAAATACTTTGAAACGTCGGATCTAAGATCAAACGCTGAGTGGCTCGCTTGATCAAATTTGGACAGTTGAATGGTAGTGGAGGATAGAATTTCTATGCTGTAAGGGTAGCATAGAAACCTTTCCCATAAATTTTTTCAAACACTGAGTGGCTTCCTTGATCAAATTTGGACAGCTGGATAGTAAGGGGGATAGAATTTCTATGCTGTAAGGGCAGCATAGAAACCTTTCCCATAAATTTTTTCCAAAGAAAAAGTCAATAGTCCCCTAAAGATCAAATTTGGGTAGCATAGAAACCTTTTCCATAAGTTTTTTCCAAAGAAAAAGCAAGTAGTCCCCTATAGATCAAATTTGGATGGAGGATGGTAGGGTCCCCTATAGATCAAATTTGGATGGAGGATGGTAGGGAAGGATAGATCTTCTATACTGTACGGAACATGCAAACCATTTCCAAAAATTTTCCCCTTCCCAAAGAAATTTCCTCGTATATAGGGAGGGAGCATGTAAACCATTCCCAAAAATTTTCCCCTTCCCAAAGAAATTTTCCTCGTACAAAGGATGGTAGGGAAGGATAGATCTTCTATACTGTACGGAACATGCAAACCATTCCCAAAAATTTTCCCCGTCCCAAAGAAATTTCCTCGTATATAGGGAGGGAGCATGTAAACCATTCCCAAAAATTTTCCCCTTCCCAAAGAAATTTTCCTCGTATATAGGGAGGGAGCCTGTAAACCATTCCCAAAAATTTTCCCCTTACCAAAGAAATTCCTCGTATATAGGGAGGGAGCATGTAAACCATTCCCAAAAAATTTCCCCTTCCCAAAGAAAATTCCTTGTATATAGGGAGGGAGCATGTAAACCATTCCCAAAAATTTTCCCCTTCCCAAAGAAATTTTCCTCGTATATAGGGAGGGAGCCTGTAAACCATTCCCAAAAATTTTCCCCTTCCCAAAGAAAATTCCTCGTATATAGGGAGGGAGCATGTAAACCATTCCCAAAAATTTTCCCCTTTCCAAAGAAATTTTCCTCGTACATATGCCGCTTTCATTGAGATTTGAACTCAAGACCTCCCGCTTACTAAACGGGTGCTCTAACCAACTGAGCTATGAAAGCATGTTTGAAAGGGGTTTTCAGAACAAATTAAATTCCATAGATTTCTGTGCGTAATATCTTCTATACGATCCTGTTAACATCACGACAATGTAGTGTTTCGAGTGGAGCGGGTCCCACTCTACAGTCAAATTGACGAATTTTACATCCCTAATTTCTCTTCATCATCGACCTGTTAATTGGACGGTGATAAACCATATTGCCAACCATATTATATAATTTTTCTACACACAAGCCCTCACAGCTCGCTTACCTTTTGGTGTATTTCCACGGCTAAGACTACTTATTTTTTATACAAGAATGTCATTGCCATTTTTAGCCATTTAAATTTGGACGAACTGAACTATACCGTTACTTTTTTTATTTTATTTTTTTTGTGGGGAGAGGGCCCTACCCTTGGTATGAATTAATCCTAAGATGTATGTTGCAAATCGTCAAGAGTTAAACCAATCAGGCCCGGGCACTTTCCTATCATTACTTAGAGCTTCAGGCTAATAACGCGAAGAACACAAGTTTGAAACCTGCATGGGCCAATAGCACTTCGGTATTTATTGTTTTCTTACAAAAAATACTCCTATGGGAGCATTTTTTTTTTAAAAGATTGATATATAAATATATATATTTTTGAGAAATTTTATTTTTGGACTTTATGCCGAGTCAATAACACATCGTCAACTACCTTATTTCACTTCTAGCCTTCAATAATGGTTGTGACCTCCTTATATCACTGATAAATGGTCTTATTATATGTATTTCCATATAACTTACAAATAGGGTAAATGATCCACGAGTCTCACTTTATTTTCTTAAATTGTCAACATATATGCCAAAATTTTTAATATATCACCAAACGTTTCCTTACTCCATTGTTTTTTAGCCTGGACATGAGTAGGTTGGGCCAACCCTAACCGGGGTAGGCCAAGGCAGGTAACAAAAACATAAAAAGGAAAAAGGGCTTGGTAGGGCCAGCCCTACCCTCAAGTTGTGGTCGCCTGGTCCTTGGACCACATTTTGTGACCCAAGGCCTAGGTTTTTAGGTTGGGCGGATCTGTGGGGGGGTGCTAGGCAGACCATTTCAAAAATGTCTCAATTAATTACATAGAGAAGACTGCCAAGATTTTGCAATCCATTGCCAAACCTACCCCAATTCTGATAGCTCAGAATTGGATCGTGAGTTTCACCAAATGGTTTGTATAAAATTTGCCAACATTGATTAGATCTAATATCTTTTTATTATTGAATTGCTCATTCAATGATCATTCTCCATGCCTTAAAAGAGGACTAACCTCCACACCCTTTAGTACCATTTCACCATCAAGGCATCTTGAAAGTAAATTGTATTCCACTCCCAGCACATGATATCTATCTAATGTAATATATGGAATATATCAATTAATAATATGTAATTTTTTACATAACTTGAAACTCACCAACCATTGCACCCCGGCTCATCTTCCAACGACGCCAAGAAGATAGGGAGATCAAAAAGTACTCTTTTGGAAGCCACTCAGTAAGGCATGTACCGATATTCTTTGGAGGCCAACCTCTTCTATAGGAGAGAAGAAAAAGCTCAAGTTTAGAGATGCGCATTCACAGTGCTCTTGTTAGAAAGTATCGATGGCAACCAAGATAGGGAGATCAGCTAACTCAATTGTTTTCGATAAATCCATTGAAGATGTGCACAAGAAGCAATTCTTTCTTTGCGAAGTACTAACTCGTTTTTCAAATACTTCCTCACGAGCTCCCTAACATGATTCCAATATTTTTTATTTCCCGAGTAACAGCTGATCACTGCAATGCACTACTGTCGTGCACTTGAACTTGATCGCAAGCAAATTGAGGAAGCTTGAGACTCGAGAAGATGACTCCAAGTCATATGTAAAGCATGATTTGGTAGTTTTGGCACACATTAAAGTACACAATTTAAATAAATAAGGCCGAGTGGAAGTAGACTGAGATTGTACAAACAATTTCAATAGGGTGAGGTTTGTAAAAAGTATCAACGTTATACTATTGAAAATAAAGTGCAACACAGAACTATGCTGGGAATACATTTTGGTGCCGCAAAGATAAGAAAATCTATTGTTCTCAATTTTGAAATTTAAAATTTCAAAAATGGTGACAATCAAGTGGACAAATGCCTAAAAATCTTGAAAATAAATGATCCAAATATTGCATCAGATATGCACTATTTAAAGAACTAGATAATGTCTATGAATCGCAAGGTCGAGATGATCGATTTGAAAGTTTTCCAATATAAAAATGACCTTTAGTGGGTTTTTTACGTACACCTTACTCGTGCTCAACGCAAAAAAGAGAGACTAAGCATGTACGAAAGAGAGAAAGAGAGAGAGAGAAGGGCAGATGGCAGCCAAAAAAATCATCATTCTTACAAAGATTACAATTCCTAGGACATCCGAGATATTGAAAGCGGGGAAGCACATCAGAAGGCAAATCGAGAGGCCACAAGCAAAACAATGCATATGGATATCTTGTACCCAGAGCTTTCTGTGTCCACTTAGATGCTCGAGCATTGTACGCCAAGTCATATGATAAAATTGCTCTTTGCCTTGAATTTCCAAGCTTTACTCTTTTCCGAAATCAGCACTGTAATGAGCACTAGATTCAAGTTTCTTGGCATCATTTAGTTTCCGAACAGCCTATGAACAAAAAATTAGCGATGGATCAATTGCTGCACTTTTTAAAATCGAACACTTTCATCTCTCTATCTTTCTTATATATATATATATATATATGAAAAATCTTCCCAACACCTATTGGAGAAAATGAACAGTGATTTCGTTTATCTTCATCACCGTCCAAAGTTCATCGCATGGTCACAATTGTTTGATAGTGTTTTATTTTTCATTTTTTTTTTCTACAAATCAGAATGATCTGAAATTTGAAGCATGTATACATCTTGGTGAAACGCACCTAATAAAAATATTTAAAAAATAATTGACCAAAATACCCCCAAAAATTTTTAAAAATATTTTAGTCAATTTTTTTATGTAAAATATTTTTTTGACATTTTTTATAAATTCGCCTATTTTTTATGAACACGATCTAAATTTCAGATCATTCCGATTTGTAGAAAAAAAATGAAAAATAAAACACTACCGAACAATCGTGACCGTACGATGAACTTTGAACGGTGATGAAAGTAGACGAAATCACTGTTCATTTTCACCTATAAGCGTCTTGTAGCAACTTCCATATATATATATATATATATATATATATATATATATATATA
>NW_006497889.1:1136426-1182574 GCF_000471905.2 Amborella trichopoda
ACGGTAGTAGTAAGTAAGGTAACGTAACGTAACGTACTACGTTACTTACTTTACTTTACTTACCTAACGTACGTACGTTACGTTAGTACACTACTACTATATATATATATATATATATATATATATATATATATATATATGAGAAAAATGATCCTATAACACCCTCTCCTACCCATGTGTGTAGGACTCCCAAAAGATCACCATTAAAGTTGATATGGATATCTAGAAAAGTCATATCACACACCCATATGATAACTTTTTTATAGATCTGTACCATTAAATGATAACCTTTTTATAGATCTGTACCAACTTTAATGGTGATCCTTTGAAGTCCTACACACATGGATGGAGGAGGGACCCATACGATCATTACTCTATATATATATATGGGAAATTTATCAGAATACATATAAGAGATCAACTATTCAATGATTTAATTTCAAATACGCATGAACACAAGTTGGAATGGTTAAAAAAAGGAAAAATGTCAAATTTTGATTAAATTTCCCATATGAGAGAGAGAGACTGGCTTCGTTCATTTCATTTTTCTGGATTTTAGGCTACTGTATATTAGAAGTCAATATCCTCAGAATTTACCTTCATGAAGTCCTCATGAATCACATAATCACGTTCTGCCCTAATTGCTGACATCCCTGCTTCTGTGCACACATTCCGAAGATCCGCCCCATTGAACCCCTGGACAAAATTCTCATAAGAACATAAAACACTTTTTGCCGTTAGTTTCAGCAGTTTAACATGAGAAATAACAAAATATAAAAGTTGCACTTTAAAATTTTATTTCATGATTTATCATTAGAGATGCAGATGTTCTGATAAACTACTCCCTGCAGTTTCTTTTTTCTGTTTGTTTACTGTCACAGAGAACTAACACTTAAAATCCTAAGGAATTGTTTTCCTCACCCATGTCTTGCAATTTCCACTCACAGCAAGCGTGAGAATCACAAAATTAACCACCGACTAGTCTGCCACCATGTGTTCTTTTTTGGAGGGTGGGGGGAAGTAAAATATGGCTGAGACTACCAACCTTATTCTTTTAGGAAAAGTTCAAATGAGGTCCTATACATTGTGGCTCCTCCCAAAAATCCATCTTAGAAATGGATTTACGATTTGAAAGGGCTCTTAAGCCCCTCTAGGACCATTTCCACTATAGATTCATGATTTTGCAGCTCAAAAAATAGCACAAATCTGATAAAGAATAATTAAAATGGATGGGGATGAATAGTTCAAAAACAAGCTTAAAATAGTCTATTATTTGAGGCTCAAAATCTAGTTTTCCTTTTCAAATTCACTATCGTGGTGGTCAAGATCCAGGTTCAAAACTCCAGTCACCAAGGTGACAAGGAAAAAAATACCTAATATTGGCCTAGGTGTGCGCCATGGACAGACATGTTCCTAGGCGTCCACCTAGGCAGGCTCATGGTGGAAGCCTGAGCGACCAAGGTGGGTTCCCATTGACACCATAAAACCGGTCAAGGCCCTTCTCTTCCTTGCCACAGGCCCATGTACTCTCCCCACATATAGGAAGCAATAAACAAAGACAACCACCAAATGTTTGATGCGAAGCCTCTTTCATACACACACATGGATCCACAAGGCCATTCTCTCTCTCTCTCTCTCTCTCTCGCCCCCCACATACAGAGAAGAAATGCCCCCAAAGTGTTCAATGGAGCCTCTTTCCCCTACACACACAGATGCATATGCTTTCTCTCTCTATCACTCTTAACATATAAGATAAGAGAAACAGATGACCGCGAAGTGTTTCATGCTGGGCCTCGCCCCCCACCCCTCCTCCACCCCCTCCAACCCCTGAGACCTTAGGGCCGCCTAGGTGGCCACTGAGCCATTGAGGCAGTCAGGACCCCTGGCTGCGTCCCGCCTTTTTGAACACTGTTCAAGATTATTAGGTCCAAAAACCATTTCTAAGATTGATTTTGAAGGAGACTGCTTTTGAATAGGTGTATCAGCTAATGCACCTAATTTTTTCCTTTTTATATTAGTTAGAACGTCAGAAATAACTGACTTATAACAACAGTTCATTATCCAAAGAAGGGACTCACCTCTGCAAGTTTCACGACAGCTTCATAGTCAATCTCCCCATGTTTAGCTATTCCAGCTGAATGGATCTTAAGGATCTCCATTCTAGCCTGTTCATTTGGTAATGGGATTTCTATCTTCCTATCCAGTCGCCCAGGACGAAGAAGGGCAGGATCCAGAACATCAGGTCGATTTGTAGCCATGATCATTTTAACCTTGTCCCATAATCATCATAATCAAAATCAGCAATCATCTTTCCTCCTTTATAATGATCAAACTAAGCAATGATATTTCTTAATACTTTTTAAGTAAGAACAACATGAGCTAGTCATTTAATAGAGTCATAAATTATTTATACAGGAAAAACCCCAAAAAAAATGTCAAGCATCCAGAAAGCTGCCAAAATCAAGCACAAAGATATATATGCTTTAATCTTTAGTACATATACTAATCTCACACGGATTTAATCCCTGTGTCATCATCACACAAATATCATCTCTCTTGTATTTGATTTAAAAACAACTTTGTACATCATCTCTCTTTCCTTATATGTAGGAATCTCTCCTTATCCATTAGATTCCTAATAATATGCGTTCTTTGCATATATTTCTCTCCCCATACAAATGTTTCCTCATAAAGGTCCTAACAAAGAAGGTTTCCTTTTAATATATTCAATTAAGATATTTTAAGCCCTGGCTTTTCTTAAAAAAATTTATTTTCAAGTAAGAAATGACTCTTAATTTTTGAATTTTTAATTATGCTGGTAATATGAAAAGATTGTTTCTCTAATACAAAATAAGGGTGCAAAATATTCAATTTTACATAGTAGAGTCCTACGTAAAGTTTTTTGCAGATGTTTGATAAAGATGACCTCTCATATTATCTGGATTACCTTAATTTTTTTCAATAATAATAAAAAAATGTAGCACTTCCTATATTTTCTACATTTAATCTCTATTGAATAAAAGATGTTTATGCCAATTTCAAATAGAAATTCAAAACCTAACTTGAGGCTCCACCTGACCTGAACATTGCAAAAGCTGTGAGCAAGCTCATTCCCATGTTTATGTTGCGATTGTCATCCGTGAGAAATGACAATCTAATGCCAAATATCAAGAAATACACAAACAATTTATGTATATAAGATTCCGAATTCAGTTTGCATATATGTGGGAAGCCTGCACTCCGAATTCCGAATTCCGAATTCCAAATTTATGTATAATTTATGTATAATTATATGTATAATTTATGTATAATTTATTTTGGTTTGTTGAGCACCATACATGTGGACAGCCTTGTGAGGTCTTTGTAACTATTAATATGGTAATATATTGTCAAAAATTTCCCCCAAAAAAACACAATTTAGTGTTCAAGCAAATGAAAAGGGACTAATTGGTGGGTAACTAATAACAAGTAGGGGATGGGTATGTCCAGTTTGCATGAATTATAGACAACCAAAATGAAATACCAAGTGAAACAGAAAGGAAACAGAAGGTAAAAACTAAACTGAATTCCTAGATTTTGGTTTTCATTTTCTTTTCAAATTTTTTATATTTTGATAGAACCTTTTGGTGCTTCTTTTTTTTTCCTTTGCAATGATTCATTTATTGTTTTCCCTTCAAGGAAATAATTTTTTGACAACTAGATGTACGAATGACTTATATTAGTACCTTGCGCCAATTGTAATGAAATCTACCTTTCCAAGTTGATCAAAGCCATCGAGCTGATTGAGTAACTCCATCAATGTTCTTTGTATCTCACGGTCTGCACTTGTGCCCTCACTGAAACGACGTCCACCAATGGCATCAATTTCATCCATGAAGATGATGCAAGGCTGAAAGGCAGAAACAAACCCTTAGAAGACTGTTGCTCATAAGCCACAGAGAGTATGCAAATAGAAGATGACATGTAGAGCAGTCCTGGTTTTTTAAAGGATCTATCAGATACACACAATTACACACACTGACACACACAATTAGAGAATTCTTCATTTTCAAACCTCTCTCTCTCCCTCTCCCTCACTCTGCCCAACAACTAACAAAAAGGTATTTGCTTTTGTTATTTCAACTTTGACAAAATGATGGATATAAGCATAACAATGACTATGACATCAACATTTTATGTTCTTACATATGTTCTTACAGAAATACACAAGGATGACGCATTCATTTGCAGGTACATGACCATCATGACAGCCAAGTAGGGCCAAAAAAAAAATATGCATTTTCAACTTGTTGGAATGACAGGAACTGCAAGTCAGTCCATACATCTACCAACACATGATCCACTCTCAAAAACCAAACACTAACATTTTAATTCGCATAAAAAATATATGTTACAGGATATGATGCAAAAAGAAGCCCACGCCGCACTTCATGGAGAGAGGCTTGCGCCTAAGTTCCCTGCCTTGGCCGAAGGGGGCCTCCTAGGTGGCCACTTTGATGTTCAAGGTATTCTAAAACACCCCAACCCAACAAAAAAAGAGGGGCCTTTTGAGATTGGAAACACCAAAAAATTAGTAATTTTTCTTCCTTTTTTTTTTTTGTTTTTTGAGATCGAAAAATTCAAGAAGCTTGAGTAGTCTTCTCAAATCTATTGTTTTGGGATAAGATTCATTATGAACTATCATGAGAAGTTATAAGAGGATTGTGGGTGACTTTGAGCTTGAAATTCATCTAAAACATCGAGGATCGAAGATCGGGCAACCAAGTTTAGTCAAATATTTGAGACTTTGATTCTTTCAAATGTCTTCTTTGAGTTCTGGTATGAATATGAATCCAGATCGCAAATATGGATGCCACCAAAACAAAAATGGTCAAAGAAAATTCGGTGTAACCAAGAAATAAACAGCGGCTCAATATATTTTCAAAACACCTTGCCAGTAGAAGGGGGGATGCTGCCTCATTAAGGAAGTCCCAGAGGATATTAAGAAGGAGATGCCTGAATATTTGGATGTCATTTAAAATGTAAAGGTGGCAAGGGAGGGAAGCATAGCAGAGTAGAAGCCTGGAGTGAATACATTTGGTGATAACGAAGAAGATAAAAATGAAGGGGAGAAAGAAGTGGATTCCTCTCGAAATTCCAAGAGAGGAATTGGCTTAAGAAGGGACCAATGTTTGTCCTTTCTCCCTGGACCCTGAGGCAGCAATAGAGAACAGAAAAAAAAAAAAAGTAACATTTGAACACAAGTATAAGAAGGAAAACCCAACCATAATCATTGGAAGCGGAAGCAAGTGCGGGATCAAGGGATCATCAGTACCAACAAGTCCCTAATCTAGGAGCATCATAGGCGTGATCTTACTACTCTTCATGCATGCATACATAGTTACATACAACGTTACATGAGCACGCACGCATGCACACACACATACACATGCATGCATGCATACATATATATGTGTGTGTGTATGTGTTAAACCCATAATTCTCATATGCAGATGAGGATATTGAGTGGAAGCATGCAATTACGGATGGCTTTAATGAAAACCTTGAGAGGCGGATTCCTACTAAGTATACCCAAGATAAGATACTTGCTGAAGATTTGAGTTTATATACATTTTACATTAAAATCATTTGGAAAGTAAATCGTGGTGAGATAAGAGGACCAAAATCCAATCCATGTGATCAATCTAATTTGAATAATATTGTTTTTTAAATTTCAACTTGCATAGTCTCAAGTGATGTTATAGTTATTGTACACTTGATTTCTTATTAGTTACACCTTATAAATTACAAACTTTGACTTACAATTTTAAAATTCTAAACAATGTTCTAATGTAATTGCAAGCCAACAATGGAGCCAAACATGGGAGTAGTGCTCCCAACTTAGTAACTTAGAAAATGGCCAGCCAGATATTGAACTAGACCCCTAACTCATCTAGTTGTGCATTGAAGTTCATTCAAGATAGTACATTAGTAATTTGCATTTTGCATAGAGCATAATATTTCACATTATTATCAATGTATTACGAAGTTAATATTTTATATGTTGTAAATTAAAATTATGATCCATTGATTGTATGTATATAAACTACAAGAATATAAGTCCATGTAGCATATACAAATTACAAGAATATAAGTTCATGTAGCTCATACTTTTTTATACGAGTATGTTGTTGTACAACTTTATTAGGAGACTATTACAGATTTATACCACTACTCAAGTTCTCTAAAACCATCTCTTGCATTTCTCACAGGTGCATACAAAGAAAACGAACAGGCTTGAGCAAAAAAGAAACTCAATGATTTAGTCTCCGTCCAATTTTATCAGATGCTAAAGAAGCATCTTAATGATTGTGACAAGAGGGGTCCACTTGCATCAGAAGGCATGGATCAACCTTATATAAACTTTTCCTTTACATGTATGTGTATATCTGCATGTTTGGACTTTGGACTGCATACATGCATATATGCATGTGTAGGGTGCCTAAAGAGGTGCCCGCATCGCGATAGGCAGCCAACCGCCCCCTGGCCACGTATTGGGCCGCATCCCGCTTTCTATAACATTGGTCAAAGGTAGAATAAAAAAAATCTATGAAATGCTTGGCAAATTGATGAGCAGCACTACATCAATTTCACAGGAAGAAATGTACATTAGAACAAAATATATGAACTGAGAAATTCAGTCAAACTATAAACCAGAAAAAAAAAAATGATTTAGATGTTCTTTTCAGTTTTGAAATATAATCCAAAATTTACATTCTGACTTTTTAGGTTCTGACGTGTTGCTGCTTTCTGACAATCGATACAGGGAAATTTCAAGAGCAGAAAAAAAATAACAAGCATTGAGATCTTACTTGATGATCACGCGCATACCCAAACATCTCACGTATCAACCGAGCACTTTCACCGATGTATTTGTCAATAATGGCACTTGAAACAACCTGCAAAATATCTGATTCATCAAAGGTACATAACAGACAAATATAAACAGTATCAGGCATTCTCTGAGCTCAACTGGAGCTAAAAAAAAAAGTGTCTTCTCCAAGTAAGAAATCACACCTTCAGGAAATTTGCATCAATGTTGCTGGCAATAGCCCTAGCCAGAAGTGTTTTGCCGGTTCCAGGGGGGCCGTAAAGAAGAACACCCTGAAATTAAGAAGAGATGATTAATAATATCAAATGCATGTCTGCATTTTTTTTTGGGGCAGGAGGGGGAAGGAGAGAGAGAGAGAGAGAGAGAGAGAGCCCTCCCTCCCTCCCTCGCCACCCAAATGTTGACAGTGGAATTCCTTTCTATTGAGATATATTGCAGGCTTGGTTATGTAAGCTTGTGATTGGTGGGACATTTATGTCAATTTCAAGATGGGTTGGGATCAGTGTTCAAAAAGGCGTAGGCACCTGCTAGGCGTTTTGGGGGCCACCGCCTACCTAGGGTGGCTCCCAGGAGACAGGTGGACTATTACATTTTAATTATTATTAATTAATTCATATCCATAAGATCTGGTTTTGGATATCAAATATTCACAAAATATCAATTTCATCCAAAGTTTATGACTATTCACAAAATATAAGTTCAAATCAGTAAATGTTCCATCTACAAATATGTAAAAATATCAAAAACGTTAAAAAAACTAATAGAATATCAAAACATCACACATTCTACAAAATAAGAACCAATTATTCTTAAAATAATTCGATATAGGACCAATTCATCATCCAAATGAGTTAATAATCAATTAATTACAAAAAAATTTATCTTTCAACTTCAAAAATGTAAATATATCATAAAAGAAAAAAAAGACTAAAAAAGAAATATCAAACGATTCAAAACATAATACCCTTATTCAAATATCACAATGGTAATGCTCTAAAAATAATCAAAATCAAAATGATGTCAACCCAAACCTCGTCTATTCGATAGCCATAAGTCCTCAAAATCGAGTAATACAAGCTCCAAAAACACCCACGAACTATTGCCTTTGTTTAGGGAAGAAATCGAAAAAATAAAAAATTTATCGATTTTCAATAAATCATAAAATAGAGGTTTTTCGGGAGTTTTTGTCTCTCTAGATGGCACATATTTCGTTTTGGGGGTGTAGAACATAGTTACCAGAATCTCTCCTCGGCCCCCACGATTCCAGTTCCGAAACCCGTTTCCACGTTTCCATTAAGGAAACTCCACGGAAACCCTTTTTTTGAACCAATGAAACTCGATTCTTTTATTTCAGAATCTCAATTCCGTACCTAGGTGGAAGCCTTTTTTTTTGCAATATAGGAAACTCGATTCCTTAATTTCAGAATCTTGATTCCTCACAAATGTGGAAAGCTATTTTCAGAACCAAGGAAACTCGATTCCTTAATTTCGGAATCTTGATTCAACACTTCTTTTAAAAATATTTTTCGAAACCAAGGAAACTCGTTTCCTTAGTTTTAGAATCTCGATTCCTTAATTTCGGAATCTCGATCCAACTGATTTAGAGAAACTTGAACCCCCTAATTGTAGTTAGATGCTCCCTAATAGATTGAATTTGGCTTCTAGCAAGGTTTAAATTTTGATTCCATGTTAAATGATACACGATTCTACAAGTAATGGAACTCATTTCGTCAAGGTTTTGAATCATCTACACCGTCTAAAACATTGGTTTCTTGTAAATAATAACCACAAAAGTAATGTTTTATTTTCTAGTGGATATCATGCTTTAAGGTCCCAAACGATAGCATTAGGCAGCATGTATACTAGAAGGGGGTATTATTATTTATAAGGCATGTATTTAGAAGGAATTTAATGAGATTGTGTTGCTTTTTTAGTTATCTTTATTATGTTTCTTATATTCGCGTTAATGTAAACTGCTATCGTTTCTTACTCATAGTTATGTGAATTGCTTAAGTGAACTTGCACCACGTCTCACCTATCAACATTGCTTAGTACTATACTACCGCTTGCAAAATGGTTATTAGTAATGTTATTTTTACTTTTTTTTTTCCTGATTTAAATGCCTATAGAATAATGTTCCTTATATTTGCGGTGATGTAAACTGCTTTGGTTTCTTAATCTTGCTCATATGTTATGTGAAATTATTTAAATGGCCATAAGATAATGTTTCTTATATTTGCGGTGATGTAAACTACCTTGGTTTCTTAATCTTGCTCATATGTTATCTGAAAAGACTGTTTATGTGATCTTACACCATGTATAGCCTCGCAACATTGCTCAGTATTGAAATACCGAATGTCAAGTGGTTATTAATAATGCTAATTTTATTTATTCGCCTCTAATTTAAATGCCTGTAAGATATTCAAATCATTTAATAACATATAAAGCAACACACATGGACTGACGATTCTACACAGCAACATATCTATGTACCACATATGTCAAAAACTCGAATCAAGTGATGTCGGAAACTCGATTCTGCTATTGTAATTCTCGATCTCAAACCAGCATGGATCACTTATCCATATACTTAAGAAACTTAATTCCAAATATGTTAGAAACATAACTCCATAGATGATGGAAACTCGAATCCAAATATGTTAGAATCACGATTCCATAAATGATGGAAACTTGATTCCGCATATGTCGGAAACTTGATTCCGCATATGTCAAAAACTCGATTCCATAGATGACGGAAACTCAATTCCGCATATTCATGAAACTTGACACTTGGAGTGTCAAACCCAGGGGGATGGGAATCTCGTTCCCAGCGATTCCTATTGTACGGACAACGATTCCTACAATGGGAAACTTCTGGGCAAGCACAATTTCGGTTCCTGAAACAATTCGGGTTCCCCGGCATTTCCAACAACTATGGTTTAGAATGTCCCCCAAAACTCTTTTCCCCCCTTTTTAGGGGGGGGGAATGAATAATTTTGACCCTAGCTGAAGGCATTTTTCCGACCTCAGCAACCTGCCTCAAGGACTGTAGCACCTAGGCGGCTGCCCAGACGCAGGCCACCCAGGTGCCCCGTGTAAATTGGCGCCTAGGAGTGCCGCTTAGGTAGCTGGGAGGCCGAATTTTTGAACATTGGTTGGAAGTACCCTTCCCACCCACATGTTGACCAGTGCAATTCTTTTCAACTGAGTGATCTAGCAGGCTCAAGTTATGTAAGCTTGCAATTGGTGGGAAATTCATGTCAATTTCAACAAGGGTTGGGAGTATTTCTCTTTCAGATTTTTTTTCTTGAAATTTCAAGAAAGACTTTTTTCATGATGAATATCAAATAGGGCCTTAAGTTCTCAATTACCTTTGGGGGTTTAATCCCCACTCTGATAAAGAGTTCAGGGTTCATTAGAGGAAGCTCGATAGACTCTCTAAGCTCCCGGATTTGATCAGACAATCCACCCACTGCAGAGTAGCTAATATTCCCAGGGTCCTCATGGAGCATGTTATACACCACTGGGTCCACCTGAAATTCAATTATTGCAGTTTGATCATCAGCTTCACCAGCACTCTTTATTGCTTAGTATGAGCAAATTGAAATTCTTTCATAATGAAGTAAATGTACCACATGCTGGTTTATGTCTTGAAATGAACAAAGAGAAAGCATCCCAAAAGGACAATTAAAAGAAGAAAGGAAAATGATAACAAAGACAGGACAATCACCTCACGTGGAAGAGCCCGCATAATTGTAAGAGTTGTCATATCAAGAACAACTCGAGTCCCCGCAGTTAACTTTTCCTTATCAACTTTGCTCCGGCAACCCACAACATACCTCGGACCACTACTAGCTTTCACAATCACTAATAATAAGCGTAACATTAGAGATGTAGAATTCTAGTTTTCTAAGCATACAGTATTATACAACAGTGATAGAATAAGAAAAGCTTCCTTCCATCCCTCAGTCTTTGTATGTGTCCTCACAGATAAACACAAGATTCACAGGCCATCAATTATATCAGTATTTAATTCTGTATGCGCATGTGGGCAAATGCACATGCTCAAACCCCATCTAATCACTGAAACTGCTCTCAGTGGGATCTGACAGAGAGGGAATAAGGAAGCGAGTAGGGTTCTTATCAGTATCAAAATCTTCTTCTTCTTATTTTTTTGTACTTCACTTTTTCTTTTTTATTTCCTGTTTTTGAAGATGAACTTATACTCCTCAGAAAAAACATACAAATGGTAAATCTCAGACACAAAATTAAAATTAGGCCATAAAGTACCAAATGCTCAGACACCCTCTGTTGTCTACTGCTTGATTTGTTTCTTTCCTTCTTAATGCTTTTTTTCAAGGTACATGTGGCATCACAATAATATTAGAGGTTAACTGTGATTGTACATCAGTTCTATTTTGATAGAAAAGTTACTAAATGAAGCAAATCACTTTGAGCACCATGTTTTGAAAATGGTAACAAACATCTCATAGGCACACTATCCAAATTAACCAAATTGCATTACTAAACCAGATTCATAAAATTTGAAAAGAAATAAGAGGGACTTGATAATAACCTGATCAAACTAGGTCACAGAGAAGAAGGGAAAGACAAAGGTACATAAAACTTACAACGCTCATTGTCAAGAGGTCTAAGAACTTCTCCAATAATCTGTCCCACACTCTGAAGAGACTTCAAATCATCTTCTGTTTTGGCAAACTCCTTCTTTGCAGCTTTCAGGTTCTCTCTTACTGAAACATTTTCAATGCAAACACATTTTACTTAGAAACAAAAGTATAACTCGCTAAAAGACGATGCACTAAAAGAACAACAAAAGATTCTCCATACCCATTCACCCTCCAATATGCATGTAGCCTCTTATACAGACACTAGGTAATGGCCAGTGGGCAGAGTAAGAGCAAATCACCAGGTAAGTTTTGCCAAAAGATAGGTTCACAACTTCATGCAATAGAAGGTCGTGTTCAGTGACCACTGGTGAACTACTTTTTATAGAATAAAAACCAGACTAGGAACTGGATGCCTCGAATTCTGGAGTTAAAATAAGTAGCATGAAAGGGTAGACTCAAAATCAAACAATCAGAAGGCCACATTTCCCACCAGGCTCCCTGGAGAAAAATATTGAGCAAGATCACAGATATAATTAAGGAAAATATAAATATTTTTATTCATGATTACTCTGCCTATCAAAATAAATAAATGTTCATGAGAAGTGTGGCTGAGATCCCCAAACCTCAGCCCTGCTTAAAACACCCATCAATAGGCCGAGAGCCAACAGTCTTCCTAACCTCTCCGCACGAGATGAAAGAACACAAGCAAAAGCTTGTTTATCTTAAAAATTTCCCTCTAGTACATCTGTACTTCTCAAAGGGACCAGAGGTTCATGCCAGACACATCTGATAACAAAGTGAACGGCTTCCAGCTAATAATGCCCAGAAAGTGTGTGAGAACATTTCTTCATTATCAAGAGAAATAAAGTGCTAACTCAGCAGCGAGAACCCTTAGGCATTAGCCTCAGTCGAAAGTCTCACCTAAGTCTTAGTAGCCTCAGGCAAGAAGCTCTCGCCTACATCTTAGTAAAGACATAAACGTCCACTTGACCAGCAAAGGACTAAGAAAATAGTCTTCCACTTCCAAAGTACATTAGTCCTCCACGTATAAAGTACAATTTTTTATGTCATTAAAGAGATTTTCCACTCTTGACAAACTGTGATAGAAAAGCAGTTGCCGTCAAACTCAACTTCATAGATGCCATCCATGGCTTGAAATTGCATCCAATGTCCTCAAAACATGGCCAACTGAGTACAACCATCATCCATCCAAAATCATAATCCTCCATCCTTATAACCCCCAAGAGCCCAACTCTCTCCTTGCAACTTCAAGTGAGATGAAAAGAGTCA
The DNA here is from genome assembly GCF_000471905.2 of Amborella trichopoda. The sequence goes on from NW_006497889.1 coordinate 1,149,216, forward strand.
CCAACCTTCTTTGACCTCCACATGGCACACAGTGAGCTCTCTAAAGTTCCTATTACTCCACTTCCTTCAGATCCATCAAGAATTTGCAAGCGGACACAACTTATGGAGTATGGAAGAGACACAAAGAACTATCTTGGAGGATGGTAGCAGGCATCTTCAGCATCACCCATTGTGTGGAATACATGACAAGAAAGTCAAAACTGTTCTCGTGAACTTACAGTACATGAGGTGTCAACAAAGATACAAAAATTGATGCTTTAAAAAACATCCATGATTTCTCACTTCCTCACTTCGTAAAAGCCCACAAGAGAACCCCTAATATCATATAGATTACAAAATCCATCAGTTTTAGGAACCCTCAATAAAATAAATAGAAATTTAGAGGTCTTTTATCTACTGCTCTATTTAATTTCTAAAACCCTCAAGCAAACCCTATAATAAAAAATTTGCCACCCAACACTTATCATAAATCTATTTAAAACAGATAAAGAAAGCCACGACAACCACATGGTCTTGCATTGACAACCTTCCCCGTATAATAAGTGCACAAAAACCTCAAAAAGCCTAAACCCCTCAGCAAATGCATCCCTGTAATCACAAAAACCTCAAGATCCCCCAAAATTAACCTCATTCAATTCCTTCCCAAACAAAAAAACCCCTTAAAAACCATCATTCCTTCCCTGACTACGGAAAATAATAAGTAATAACCTCTTGGCAAGAACTCTCAATTTGACTACGTGATGCACAATACCTAAAGAAAACCCTATATATCAAGTTTTTTTTAACAAATTTCATAAATCACAAGCATCAAAATGACCCAAACAACCAGATTCCGAGTTACAAGAGACTAAATTTAAGTAAAAAGCTCCAATTCACTACCAAGCATTAGATTTTTCAATTCATAAAACCATGAGAAAACCCTATAAATGCCGATATCCTTCCTCAAATGCTCCCAAATTCACAAAACCCTAAGAGTAGAGAAAATGCATATAAAATTGATAAGATGCATATGCTCGGGAAGGCATGACCAAACAAGAGTTAGTAGTAAATTTCTTTTCGTTTTCCAATATTACTTGATTAGAGTCTACAGTAATAGGCTAGATTTCTGTAAATGAGTTCGAGAAATACTTTTATATCAATTTTGTTTAATGACATATAATTACCAATTAAAAAAAAAAGAGAGCAGAGTACTCACAAGTCAGCGCCCTAACTACTTTCAAAGTACCCAAGCATTCTTAGAAAGAGTTTATTCAGTAGAGCCATGCTTTTCTAAGGAACGAGGGACTTTAACATTTTTAGATCTACACATAAGTGTCCTTAAAATGAAAAAGATAGATGTTTGTTGGATTTTGTTAGATTTCTATCATATTTTAAGTAATTTATTATGGAGTCCCTTGAAGTATTAGAAATTGACATCAAACTTATGGGCCTTCCACGTTTAGTGAAGCTTTCTTTACGAGTATTATATTACATTTTGAGATATATATCTTATTGTAGCATGCAAGTTAATGGGAAGTGCATTGCTTACTGCTCTAACAAATAGGGAAATTTTTATATTTAGTTTCAATTAAAAGATGTTATATCATTTTTATTACTTTTTCTATTTAATTCATTGTTTCCTATAGCTTTTTTATATCCAATTTAAATTTTCATATTTTATTGTATTTTCCATATAGGATTTTATAATCAATTTCAACAAAAGTACTTCCATTTTGTATAGTAAGAGATAAATAAAAGTATTTCCTTTTTGTTGTGACAGTATCTGTTCTAACGATCATTCACAACAGAAATAACTTGTTATTTTGCAATTTGCTACTGGTGTAGACGATAAATGAGATCCTTCAAGGAGAGAAAGATTTATTTAGCGAGGAGAATGTCCCATAGAGTTTAGAGAGATTACACGTCCCCATTTCATTAAACCAATATAATTGGAGCCATTGATTAGTTCAGTGAGGTTTCCTAATTGGAAAGGATGAGAGAACTAGACACGAATCTTATCCTCATAAACTGGTTATTCAGACTTTGGAGTAGTCAAGACCGCATAGCCCACTTGTCTCATATATGTGTAAATCAACACACACTTGTCTTATATATTGCATATAGCAGCAGACAAATCGGTAATATAATGTATAAATCAGTTTAAATTAGTGACATGAGGAATTCAATAAACCAACATCTATCACTTAAATAGAAAAGTTGATGTTCCGAGCAGAATGCGAGTATCACTGGTTTGGTGTCCAGTAAGGTTCAAAATACAATCAGTAAACCCTGAAAAGGCAAGAATGAAACCCTGTAAGTTCAACCCTTGAGATACTCCATCAATGCCCCCATTCAGCTGGAAAGTTAAAGATCATCAACATAACCTAGTAGACAAAATTTGCATCTCTAAATTCATTAACCGCCTAACTTGCACAAAAATCCTACAATTATACAATTGTGAACATTTTATCACAAGAAAATGCTGTAGTTGTACAATTCTCACTTTCAACATGCTAAACTAAAATGCTCCATTCAATATTACAATCTGCAACAACCAACTAAAATATTTTCACGTCAGGGAAACTCAATTACTCTACTCCGAACCCTAGCTTCATAAACCCCATTAAAATAAAATGAAAAACGATAAGCTGCTAAATGAGAAATTGATAACTACATAGAATAACGGAATTTTAACAACTCTAATCTTCAATCCAATATCTCCTAACATAAAATCGTCGAATAAAGCAAGCTGAAAAACACACTCTTCTTACTAAAATCGAAATCAAACAAAACGATCAAAAAAGAAAAGTAAATCATTCAATTTCGGGTATTGATTGATAATTTCAATAAAAACAGAATAAATCTCAAAAAAAAAGTTACCTCCTCGTACTCTGGACTCCAACTCCTTATGCTGAAGAAGTTTTTTTCTATGCTCATTCACCGCATGCATTCGACGAGCTGCTTCATCTGATTCACTCATCCTCCCGGTTTTCAAAGGCGGTTTTGATGTTGGATCTAGCTGCCCAGATCACCACAAGCGGCTTTCCAAGAAGTTAATGGCGGTTTTCCTGTGTTTCCTAGGGTTTGCTTGATGAAGAGGAAAAGCAGAACTCACTGGCGCTCCTGTGGACATCTAATAGTTTGGGCAAACTTGGTAAAACCCCTTCTTTTCCCATAAATATCAAAAGTAGCGTTAAATACCCCATAAAGTTTTAGAGGCATTTGTTTTGGTTGGGTTCCTGCGTGCATACGGATGCATCCATAGGTGTAGAAGTAGAGTGCACCTTCAAATGATATCACGGTATATAATTTTGGTATAAAATATTTTAGGATTATCTTAAAATTTATTTTTATATTTAATTATAAAATTTTTAATTTCAAAAATGTTTAAAATCAAGTAGATCTATAAACATATGAAAATCTTGAAAATGGACGATGTAGATAATATATTGTAAAAGGTATTATTTCTAAGACTTAAAATCTTTTTATTTTTCATGGTCATACATATCGATGTCGAGATGATCAATCAAAGGGTTTTTCAACATTAAAACTACTTTTTCCAATGGATTTTTGAGGGACATTTGTAGTTCTACATTATAAGGTAGCATCCTTACATAAACTTTTTCCTTTTGGTTATGGGTGTAGTTGGAATACGGATGCATCTATAGCTCTAGAGGTAAAGAGCACATTCAAAATTTATCATGGTATATAATTTTGATGTAAAATGTTCTTAAGATTATCTCAAAATTCATTTTTATATCTAATTATAAAATTTTAAATTTCAAAAATGGTTAAAATTAAATAGATTTATAAACATATGAAAATCTTGAAAATAGACGGTGTAGATATTATGTTGTAAAATGCACTATTTATGAGGCTTAAAATCTTTTTATTGTTCATGATCATACATCATAATGTCGAGATGATCAATCAAAGGGTTTTTTAACATTAAAACTAACTTTTCCGATGGATTTTTTAGGGGCATCCGTAGTTCTACAACATTATAAGGTGGCATCCTTATATAAACTTTTTCCTTTTGGTTATGGGTGTAGTTGGAATACGAATGTGTCCGTAGCTGTAGAAGTAAGGTGCACCTTCAAATTTTATCATGATATATAATTTTGATGTAAAATGTTCTTAGGATTATCTCAAATTTCATTTTTATAACTAATTATAAAAATTTTAAATTTCAAAAATGGTTAAAATCAAGTAGATCTATAAACATATGAAAATCTTGAAAATCGACGATGTAGATAATATGTTGTAAAATGCACTATTTATGAGGCTTAAAATCTATTTATTTTTCATAGTCATACATCTTGAAGTCGAAATGATTAATCAAAGGGTTTTTCAACATTAAAACTACCTTTTCCTATGGATTTTTTAGGTGCATCCGTAGTTCTATATTATAAGGTTATATAACTTTTCCTTTGGTTATTGTATGTTACCAAAAATATTCTCCTACTAATGTCTTTTTAGGTGCGCCCCATTGAGATTGTGGTACGTACTAAATTTCACATTCATATAATTTGTAAAAAAACAAAAAATTAAATGCTCTGAGGCGTCAGATATATAGATCAAATGGCTAGTCGCTCACTAGATCTAAATTAGACTGCTGGATAGGGAGTCTATGGAAATATAGAAACTTTTCACAAGTCGCATACAGCCTTTCTCAAATAATGATAAAAATTAGTTATCCACTCCAAGGATTCAATTGCACAAGAAAACACTAATAGCTTTGTAGCTACGTGGCAATCAAGAAATATCTTCGCAGCTTCAACTTTTGGTTTGGTAATAAAACAAGCTGCATGATACTAGGTTGGGGGTGAGAAGTTATATATTTTAATAAACACGTACTGCCTAGTCTTACAAAGTATGAATAATATCATTGTACGCAAACATGTATGACATTAAATGAATCCATATCCATGACAATAGATGTTGTAGGAGGAAATTGTGTCACATTTCTCACCCATTTCAAAAACTAATAATGATTTTTAAAGTTTTAGCATTTTTTTAATTGAAAACCAAATAATTTTTAAGTATTGATTAAAATGGTTTTATACCAAACAAAAATAAATTTTACTCACAAACTTAAAAAATATATATATATATAATTTTGTATATAAAGCTATTTTCTCAAAAGGTGAGACACATTAAAATTTGTTGTATAAATAAAAACTCTAATTCCAGCTTAAAACAAAAATAGTTCTCAAAATTATAAATTTTATTTTGGTTATAAAATATATATCACCACATGGTTTGGATGCCATGTAACCTACAAGAAATCGGTACACAGCTTTGGACAATGATTAGGAAAAATGGACTCCATTTGAGATTTGGTGTAAAGCTTTGTAAATGAAATTTTAAGGAAGATATAGCGCTTTTGCTTGCTCTATGCATAATAAATGGAGTGGTGAGGAATATAAGACGTATACATAATATTTGTATGTGAAAGAGAGATAAGGGACATAATTAATCGACATAAAAGGAAGACAAAACCTAATCCAGTTCCACGATTATGGGGTCTTACTAGAACATGGAAGAATAGTTCAATTATTGAAGAATTAGGAAATCTTCTTCTCAATGTATCTGAGCTCAAAATATATCCAAAACCTAATCCAATTCCACAATTAGATAATCTTACCAAAACATAAAAGAATAATTCAATGATTACAGAATTAAGAAATTTTCTTCTCCATGTATTTGACCTCAAATTATATCCAAAACGTAATCCAGTTCCACAAAGTCATTTTCCATGACTGCTATCCAAACAGACCACGAACTCAAAAGGGCTAATTTCGAATAGTTTGATTGCTCAATGTAGGATTTTCTATGCATTTCACAAAAACAGAAATTAAATTAAAACAATTGGCTGATGTAAGAATGACTTTTGTTATTTAGCGCTTTGAACTTTCAATGACAATGGCTGTAATGCTCTATATAGTACACTTGGATCATTTGATGAATAAATTGTCGTGGTAGATTTTGTTTCTTTGTTTTATTAACTCAATCATTTGGAAGTAATTTAATTTTGTTTGTTAGTTGTTTCATGTGCTAAAAGATATGTATTATTTCGAATATATTTTTTGAGATATGTAAAAATTTTATCTTTGTAGATTTCCTGTATACTTTTCATTTAGATAGGTATGTGTCATTTAGATAGGTACCATTGTGTATTTGATGTAAAAAGAGAAAATAAAACAAAAAAAAAATAAAAATATAAAGTTGAGAAAAAGTACCCTCTTTCAAGGTTTGCAAGGGAATTCATCCCAAGATTGAGCGAATATACCCTCTCTCAAAGTGAGAGAAGGAATCTACCCACAATAATCTCTTCACGAGGCCAAATTTTATTAACTCATCTAGCTCTCTTACAATGAAGGGAAACCTCCCTTAAAATAGAATAAAAATTAAGATAAACATTAACAAAAAAAACTCTCTTGACACTTTTCCTATTTTATCTTTTCTTCCCTATTTTTTCTCTCTTCAAATCATGTGCGAAAAATTAGGCTCATTTCTATCCCACTTTTTGCCCAAAATTCTCCCCAATTTTGATTATTGTTGATGTGGATAAACTCTCTCTATACTTAATCTTATCTTATTTTTATTCCTAAACTAGCTCCCCTAATTTAACCTTATCTAATTATATTTCAAATTAACTAATCCAAATCAATCAATAACTAATTAACCTAAATCCATATATATCAACTCACACACAAACTCAATGCCCACAAATATCCCTACGCATCTCTCCTATTCCTGAAGAGATAAACTAAAAAATAAAATACAATTAAAATAACCTTAATATTATTTGCATCAGTATTACACTCACTTTTTCTCAAAATAACACCATATCTAACTACTACTAGCTACCTATTTCTTAATATACTAAATTGAATGTACATCTCAATTCATATTATCACCAACAGCTTTATAGCCATGTAGCAATCAAGAAATATATCCACAACTTTAACTTCTAGTTTGGCAATAGGATAAATTGGATGACACTAAGTTGGGCCACATGTCTCACCCATTTAAAAAACTAATAATGACTTTTAAAGGTTTAGCAGTTTTTTAGTTGAAAACCAAATAAACTTTTAGTATTAATTAAAAAAGTTTTATACCATACAAAAATAAATTTTACTGATGAAAATTAAAAAGAATTTTTTTTATTATAGTTTTGTATATATAACTATTTGCTCAAAAGGTGAGACACATTAAAATATGTTGTACAAATAAAAGTATAATTTTAGCTTAAAGCAAAAATAGTGTTCAAATTTATAAATTTAATTTTGATCATAAAAATTATTTTTTAAAAAATATCACCACATGATTTGGATGCCATGGACCCACAAGAAATCCGTACACAGCTTTGGACAGCGGTTAAGAAAAATGGAATTTGAGATTTGGGTTTAAGCCTGGTAAATGAGATTGTATGGAAGTTATAGTGTTTTAGCCTTCTCTATGCATAATAAATAGACTGGTGAGGAAGATGAGACATACAGATAATATGAGAGAGAGAGAGAAGGGACACAATTAATCAACATGGAAAGAAAACAAAACATAGCCATAATGAACGAAATAGCAAGAGAAAGAGAGTCCGACTTGGGATGATCAATGGGCTCAATTGATGGGAGAGATAAAGAGTCCGATTTGGTTGGGATAACTAAGGGCACAATTGATGGGCTTGGAAAGAAGATGAAACTATAGGCACAATGAATGACATGGAGAGAGAGAGAGAAAGAGAGAGAGAGAGAGAGTCCATCTTGGATAGCGTGAGGTAGCGAAGGGTCTAGTAACACATTACATAAATTTCAAAGGAAAAATTTAAAGCACCTTCAAATCAGCCTGTAGAGAGTTCAAGAAGACACCAGGCCAACCCTATCACTAAAAAAATTCACCACACCTACTCTATCATTAGTAGATGGAGCAGTAGGAGATCAAGACTTGCAAAGAAGATTACAAAGAGATTCAATCATTTAGGCATTTTTTATTTTTTTTGTTTATCATTTTCAGCTTCCTAATCATATTGGAATAATGAAGAATAGTTCAATGTTTGAATAAATTAAGGAATCTTCTTCGTCATGTATATGAGCTCAAATTATATCCAAAACCTAATCCAATTCTACAAAGTCTTTTTTCATGACTGCTATCCAAACAGATCAGGAACTCCAAAGTGCTAATTTCAAATAGTTTGATTGCTCAATGTAGGAATTTATATGCATTTCACAAAAACAGAAATTACATTAAGACAATAGGTTGATGTAAGATTAAGTTTTGTTATTTAGCACTTGAACTTCCATGTTGGATCATTTGATGAACGAATTGTCAAGTTAGATTTCATTTGTTTGTTTTATTAGGTCAATCATTTAGAAGCAATTTAATTTTGTTTGTTAGTTGTTTCATGTGCTAAAAGATATATATTCTTTGAGATTCTTCGAGATATGTATAAATTTTATGTTTGCACATTTCTTGTATACTATTCATTTGGATAGGTATGTACCATTTAGATAGGTATTATTGTGTATTGCACCCACTCTTTTTTAAAATAACACTATATCTTATAATTATTAACTACATATTTCTTAATATACTAAATTAAATGTACACGCGATCTCAATTCATATTATATATAAAACAATAGCAGCTTCGTAGCCAAGTGACAATCAAGAATATCTTCACAACTTCAGCTTCTGGTTCGACCATAGGATAAATTACATGATAATAAGTTGGGATACGAAGTTATATACTTTAATCAATGTGTACTGTCTAATCTTACCTATTACAAAATATGAATAATATCATTGCGACGCAAAATTTTAAGACATTAAATGAATCTATACCCATGACATTAAATGTTATAGGATGAAATTATGCCACATGTCTTACCCATTTTAAAAACTAATAATGATTTTTAAAGCTTTAGCATTTTTTTAGTTCAAAATCAAATAATTTTTTAAGTATTAATTAAAAAAGTTTTACACCACACAAAAACAAATTTTACTTACGAAAAATTGAAAAGGAATTTTAGTTTTGTGTGTAAAACTGTTCGCTCAAAAGGTGAAATACATCAAAATTTGTTGTATAAATAAAAAGTATAACTCGAGCTTAAAGAAAAAATAGTTCTCAAAATTATAAATTTAATTTTGGTCATAAAATTTATTTCTTAAAAAATATAACCATATGGTTTGGATGCCTTGTAACCTACAAAAAATTCGTACATAGTTTTGGACAGAGATTAAGAAGAACGGAATTTGAGATTTAGTGTTAAGCTTGGTAAATGAGATTATATGGAAGATCTAGCATTTTAGTATGCTCTTTGCATAATAAATGGACTAGTGAGAAAGACGAGATATATACATAATATGCGAGAGAGAGAGAGAATGGACACAATTAATCTACATGGAAGAAAGACAAACCCTAGTCACAGTGAACGAAATGGAGAGAGAGAGAGAGAGAGAGAGAGAGAGCCAGACTTGAGATGACCAAGGGGTACAATTGATGGGAGCGAGAGAGAGAGAGTCCAACTTGCTTGGGATGACTAAGGGATACAATTAATGGGTTGGAAAAGAAGAGGAAACCCTAGGCACAGTAAACGATAGGAGAGAGAGAGAGAGAGAGAGAGAGAGAGAGAATCCATCTTGGTTGGAAAGGCCAAACATGAAGTAGCGAAGGGTCCAATAACACTTCACATGAATTGCAAAGGGTAAACTTTAAAGCACATGTAAACCATATTGTAGAGAGATCAATAAGATACCAGGCTAACTCTATCATCAAAAGAATTCACCTCGTCAGCCCCTATCATTGGCAGAGAGAGTAGTAGGGGATCAAGTAGACTTGCAAAGAAGATTACAAAGAGATTCAACCATTTAGGTATTTTTAGATTTTTTTAGTTTATCATTTTCAGCTTCCTAATCTTATTAGAACATGAAATAATAGTTAAATAATTGAAAAAATTAGAGAATGTTATTCTCCATGTATCTGAGCTCAAAATATATCCAAAACCTAATCCAGTTCTAAGAAGTATTTTTTCCATGACTGCGATCAAAACAAACATGGAACTCCAAAGTGCTAATTTCAAGTAGTTTGATTACTCAATATAGGATTTTCTAGACATTTCACAAAAGTAGAAATTCCATTAAGACAATAGGCTAATGTAAGAATGAGTTTTGTTTTTTAACACTTCAATTTCCAATGGCAATGGCAGTGGCTATAATGCTCTATAAATCACTTGGATCATTTGTTGAATGAATGTCAATGTAGATTTCATTTGTTTGTTTTATTAGGTCAATCATTTGGAAGCAATTTAATTTTGTTTGTTAGTTGTTTCATGTGCTAAAAGATGTATGTTATTTCAAATATAATTTTTGAGATTCTTTGAGATATGTACAAATTTTATCTTTATATATTTATTGTATACTTTACATTTAGATAGATATGTGTCATTTAGATATGTACCATATCTTACTACTATTAGCTATCTATTTCTTAATATACTAAAGTGAATGTATACACGATCTCAATTTATATTATATATAAAACACCAACAGCTTCGTAGCCACGTGGTAATCAAGAAATATCTCTGTAGCTTCAGCTTCTGGTTCTGCATGATACTAGGTTGAGATGAGAACTTATATACTTTAATAAAACGTACTGCCTAATCTTACTTATTAGAAATTTTGAATAATATCATTGCACGTAAAAGTCTGTGACATTAAATGAACCTATACCCTTGACATTAAATATTATTGGAGGAAATTGTGCCATATGTCTCACCCATTTCAAAAACTAATAATAATTTTTAAAGTTTTAGCATTTTTTCAGTTGAAAACCAAATAAATATTGTATTAATTTTTTATACCACACAAAAATTAATTTACTCACGAAAATTAAAAAGAAATTTTTTTATTATAGTTTTGTATATAAAACAATTTTCTCAAAAGGTGAGACACATTAAAATTTGTTGTATAAATCAAAAGTTTAATTCCAACTTAAAGTAAAACTAGTTCTCAAAATTATAAATTTAATTTTGGTTGTAAAATTCTTTCTTAAAACCTATTACCACAAGGTTTGGATGTCATGTAGCCCACAAGAAATCAGTACACATCTTTTGGCAGAGGTTAGGAAGAATGTAATTTGAGATTTAGTGTTAAGCTTCGTAAATGATATTACAAGGAAGATATCATATTTTACTGTGCTCTATACATAATAAATGGGCTGGTGAGGAAGACGAGACGTAAATTTAATATGAAAGAGAGAGAGAGAGAGAGAGAGAGAGAGAGAGAGAGAGAGAGAAGGGATATAATTAATATGCATAGAATGAAGATAAAACTAATGAAGATAAAACTTAGTCATGATGAATGAAATAGAGAGAGAGAGAAGGGATATAATTAATCTACATCCAAAGAAGACAAAACGAACCATAATGAATGAAATAGAGAGAGAGAGTTTGACTTGGGATGACCAAGGGGCACAATTGATTGGAGAGACAGAGAGTCCGACTTGGTTGGGATGACCAAGAGGCACAATTGATGGGCTTGGATATAAGATGAAACCCTAGGCATAATGAACGTCATGGAAAGAGAGAGAGAGAGAGTCTATCTTGGTTGGGAAGATCAAGCATGAGGTAGCGAAGGGTCCAATAACCCTTGACATGAATTACAAAGGGAAAACTTAAAAGTACCTTCAAACCAGCGTATAGGGTGATCAAGAAGACACCAGGTCTTCGCTATCATCAAATGAACTCATCACATCAACCCTATCATTAGCAGAGAATAGTAGGAGATCAACAATACTTGCAAAGAAGATTCCAAAGAGATTCAACCATTCATGTATTGTTTTAGATTTTTGTTTATCATTTTCAACTTCTTAATCTCATTGGAACATGGAATAATAGTTCAATGATTGAATAAATTAAAGAATCTTTTTATCCATGTCTCTGAGCTCAAAATATATACAAAACCTAATCCAGTTTCACAAAGTCCTTTTCCGTGACAACTATCCAAACCAACCAGGAACTCTAAAGTATCAATTTCGAATAGTTTGATTGCTCAATATAGGATTTTCTATGCAAATCACGTAAGCAGAAATTCCATTAAGATAATAGGTTGATGTAAGAATGAGTTTTGTTGTTTAGCACTTGAACTTCAATGACAATGACTATAATGCTCTATAGATTTCACTTGGATCATTTGATGAACAAATTGTCAAGGTAGGTTTCATTTGTTTGTTTTATTAGGTCAATCATTTGGAAGAAATTTAGTTTTGTTTGTTAGTTGTTTTATGTGCTAAAAGATATATATTCTTTCAAATATATTATTTGATATTCTATGAGATGTGTACAAATTTTATCTTTGTATATTTCCTGTATATAGGGGTGGCAATAGACCCAAACCTGATCCAAGATCGGGCTGGTATGCCTGACACAGTCCTGAGTATGGGTCCAAGTAATAGACTCTTGGGTAGGGTCCGGGTCCCGGTCCAATGAATAACACATGAACAATACTGGGTACGAGTATGGGTATGAATATATTCGACCCGACTAGTACCTGGATCTGTATTTATTATATATAATTTAACCTTAGTTTTATTCTTTTGCATGAATTAATTTTTTATAGCAACTTTAAATTCCCCCACCCTTTTATAGAGCTTATATCCCAGGGATTCCACACACCTCTTTGATGTGGGATTAATCCTATGCCAATAAGAGAGGGAAATCTTAACGTGAGAGACATATGAGTTGGTGTGTCTTGTGTGCCAACCGGCATCAGCCCATTAAGAGAGAGAACATTAAAGAAATAAGAGCATCTTGCCTCTTTATTAAGGTGTGAGTTTTAACATTAGTGCAAGCCTGACACCAGCCAATTACTTTGGTGCATCGTGAGTTTTTTTCTCTCTAACGCTAAACCTATGTGTGTGTATCATCTTCTATGAATAGGAAGATTAGTCCCACATCGATGGGAACAGAAAGAAATAGGTGGGTTGAGATCTATAAAGCATTTAATTATTTCTAAACCCCCTCATTGGGCTAGTGTCAGGTACAGGTACGAGTACGGTTCCCCTAATCCATACTACCCATCGGGTATAGGTTAACTAAGAATAAGACCTCCTTGTACTAAATGTAAATAGTCTCATAGTATACAATCCCATTACGAAATGACGAAAGTACCGTGGCAGCATGAGGGAACCATCTCACGTGATGCTTGCGTAATATTTTTTTCAAAAAAGTTGCATAACTTTTTATATTGAATTAAAAAAATTGCCATTTTCCATTTCAGTATGTTCATACACCACTTGATTGTACTGAGAGAGAAGTGAGAGAAAATGCCAACGTCTTTACAAGATAATCTTTTACATGAAGAGGCCTTCTGTTAACAAAGATCTAGAGTACATTGGCTTAAAGAGGGAAATTGAAATAATTTTTTTTAATAATGTCTTCAATGTCAGAAGATGATCTAATTCCTTAGAGGGCCTCATCATCACTAATGTAGACTCTAGTAATTCAAAAGAGGTAGAAGCATCCACTGTCTTGCACTTTAAGAGAGCTTTTACAATAGGGAAGAGACCATCCTACTCTATTAGTAATATCACCTTTAAGAGACTAATAGTGGAACAAGCTCATCTCTTACAAATAACTTTTGACTTGAACGTCAAGGAAGCAATTATTTGGCCTTCCAACAGGGAAAGGTCATGGCCGCAGTAATTTCACTATGCAATTTTACCATAATTTTGGGATACTTTAAAGGATGACCTTCTTCTCATGTTCCAGGAATTCCATGCTAGGGGAAAAATTAGTAAAGCTGTGAATTCCATTTTTATTGCTTTAATTCCCAAAAAATCCACCATTGAACCTCTTCATGATATGAGGCCCATTGATTTGTTAGGAAGCTTATACAATATCATTGCTAAAGCTTTCGTCAATAGAATTGCTTTGTTTGCATGAATTTTTGACGTGCCTTTCGCCCATGCTAATAAAAGAGGATGCAGCTGCAACCATAGCCCATAGGCTCCAGATCTGCCTAGGGCCTATGAAAGTCCGTGCAGAATAATGCCAATTTTGAAGAGCCATTTCAAGGGTACCATCTTAGCCTCAAAATGTGTATGAGAGTGACCTTTGACATCTCAAAGTCCTTTCCCAAATTTCGCTCTGATCAGATGAAGACCCGAAGGGATAGGAAGAAGACGCGGTTTGGAGTAATGCGCTTTATGCGAGTATAATATACACCATAGCTAGAACTCTCTGAAGGTGATATCAGATTTAGACCACCGCAGATGGCTTCAATAGGCCAAAACTGACTAGTAAGTTTCATATCAAACAGACCTATCTAGGTCGTACTTTCCTCAAATGGGTAGGCCATTTATTATTCACAGATGGGCAAGCAAATCCAGTTTCCTAAAACAGTAAAAAAAACAGATACCTCTTCCCAAAACAGGACAACCTTGCAACACTTATATCTTAATATATGTAAGGAGAATCGAGCCCAAATTCAGCTATGTTATGCTCCTCGACGAGCACAAACTTTTGACATACGTCATGAACAAAGTTGGCAACTGGAGTGAGAGAAATCTTAGAGAGAATGTCGCACAAAAATGCATTATGCAGAAATCTATATGCGTGACAATACCCTCTCTCCAACAATCGTAAATTGAAACTCTGAGGTTAGATCGATAAAAAAACAGAGGCATTTTGATCGTTGCTCGACGAGCTACAATTTGAGGTAAGATACCTCAAGAATGAGGTCCGAGAAAACACCCTTCCATGGCTCGCAAGTGGGCACAAGTTTTGAGACATCGGAAAAGTGATTTTTCGACGACTTCCCGAAAACCCAAAATGATGAATCTGAGGCCATTCACATGGATCTTGATGCAAAACAACTATGACGGCATCCCCTTCGATTTGTTGACAAAAACAAGACAATAAAAGCAACACTTTTGATAAGATCGAGCAACAAAGAAAGTAAAAGTTTGCATGGTGACCGAAAAAGTAAAAAATTGCAAGAACACTCTCTAAACTCTAGGATACTAGGCAAATCTTATATCAAAATAATCACCTCAGCACAATCTACATTTTCAAGATAATAGATCGTAGAAAACGTTGTTAGAAAACCTGAAAAGAAGGCCCCAAGCCACATGAATGGGAAGAGGCTACTTTTTGTGGTCCTAGGTGTCATTTGTACATTTTTTAATGACTTTTTTTTTGTCATTTGAATGCGATTACATTTTATTTTTCTTATTTCTATTTTTCATCAATATCTATGAGTTTTGAGTGTACACCCATGTTTCAGGGGTTATCTTTCTATACACCCCATATTTTGTAATATGTAATCGGTTGTAAATGAGTTGAAAAATCAATAAAAATTGCTTAAACATATGAGAGAGAGTGTGTGTTTTTTGCATTATGCCCTGTTGAAAATCCTTTGCCCTAAGGGATGAGAGAGAAACTTTGTGCAAAAGTGAGACTACTACTCCATTACCATACTCCCTAGCTAGACCATAGTCCCATCCTAGACTATACCCAATACCCATCCATACTCCACACGCATCCATACTCCTTAGCTAGACCATACCCATACCCATACCCATTCATACTCCATATCGATATGTACTCCCTACCCATCTGTACTCCATACCTATCTACACTCCCTTACCTAAACCACTCTCTAAAGAGGCTTGCGCCTATGGTTAAGCAATGTGATTAGTACCTTTTGCCTCCATAGCCGGTATTTCCTCTTAGGGAAGGTCACACCGGAGGGCCTACAGATTTTTTGAGTGGTCATCTCATCCTAGCCTACCTAGCTTATTTACGTAGCACGCCTAGCCTACTTAGCTTAGCCTAGCCTATCTAGCCCACCTAACCTAGCATGCCTAGCCTACTTAGCCTACCTAGCCTATCTAGTCTAGCCTAGTACTCCAATACCACCTAGTCTACCCTAGTCCAACCTAGCCTACCCTAGTCCAACCTAGCCTACCCTAGTCCAACCTAGCCTAGCATAGCCCAACCTAACCTAGCCTTGCCTAACCTAGTCTAGACCAACCTAGCCCAACGTAGACTAGCCTAGCCTAACCTAGTCTAGACCAACCTAGCCCAACCTAACCTAGTCTAGCCTAAGCTAGTCTAGACCAACCTTGCCCAACGTCGTCTAACCTAGCCTAGCTTACCCAACCTAAATCATGTCCAACTTAACCTAGTCTGGCCAATCCTACCTAACCCACCTAGCCAAGCCCACTGAGTCTACCATAAGCGTTTTGTACTGGACTAGCCACAAAATATGCCAAATTGGGCCTCATGATAACATAAACTTTTTGTGGCTGACCAGGCCTCAGGATAACAAAAGTTTTGCGCCACACCAACCACAAAATGTGTTGGACTGGACCTCATGATAGCATAAGCTTTTCGTGCCCAACCTGTCACAAAATGTCAGGCATTAGGATAACATAATGTTTTTGTGCCGAATTGAGCACAAAATATGCCGGACCGGCCTGTTGAGCACCAGAAGTAATTGTGTATACAGAGTGACACTGCTAGGGAGTACCATTGAAAGCACAAACCATAGACATAGTTCGTTGGGGAGAGAGAGACACATACAAAGAGAGAGAGAGAGAGAGAGAGAGAGAGAGAGAGCAAAGTCTCGAGATAGAGCGAGAGATGAATTACACTTTCATAATATTACAATGGGCACAACATTACACTTTCATAGTAAGCTAAAATCCAATGGGTATACTATTGATTTTCCTTGGAGGAAAACTATACAAAATTCCACTTGCAACATGAATTTGCAACATATGAAAACCATATAAAATTCCACGTCGAAGCTCCATTCATAAGACAAGGACTGCTCCACCAGCATTGGGCTTGAAATTTTTTTTTGAGATGAGGAGCTTGAGGGAAGCATTGGGCTTTTAACACCAGCCAACTCCAGTCGCGTTCTTAAAGATATAGCCACTGCTTTGACTTCTTGCGATGTTATCCAAACTGATATAGTCATAAAACATTTAGAAAACTCATTAGCTCGGTAACGAATTGAAAATGGAAAGAACTAAGCATTTAACATAAAACAAATGCCATTACACTCTAGTACATTTAATAGATAATAATCAATTAGTGCTAATGTATTATTCATATAACTTCAAAAAAGTGCAAATGTATTATCGATATACATTCAACATAGAGAATCTTATATATAGTGAAGTCTAAAGAGTGTTTCACTTAGCTTCAGGCGCCATTATGCGTATTTCCATGTCAGACCTGTATAAGTTGCAAAATAGTGATTCGTTGACGCATTATTTTAAACTCACGACAATATTAAAATATAACATTTGAGATGAGCAATTGTAAACATTAGTTCTAATTTACCTTTGAATTGCTCAAGTTGGACAAGTATGCCTATCATGCCCAATATTTTGGCAAACCAAACACTTCATCTTGCTTATCTTTGAAGAGATGAAAATTTATTGCCTATAATTTACCACATCTCCATTAGCTCAGTTAACTGAACAAATAATGCCCAATTTGGATGATTCTTCTATCCACAATCTAAAATTCTATTACTTTAACAACCACATATAACATTTAAATCAAATTTATGAAAATAAACAACATGGTTTCACATAAACTTTAAAAAAAAAGAAAGAAAAATGGGATACAAGATTAACACAATGAAAAAAAATAAATGCAACAAGTACATTTAGCATAACCAAATCAACAATTATATTAATTTTCATTGATTGATCAGATCCCCAATCTTTGTCTATCATCCAAAACAAAGAGGGATAGAGTGAAAAACCTTATATACTATCTCCCTCCGTCTCACTCTAACAATCACGAAAGTTTATCTTTATTCTAAAAAACCTAAAGCAATAATGAAAACTCCAGTTTGTCAAAAAAATAATATTAATAACAATGAAAACCCTTAAAGTGAAAACGCATAAAAAACGACAAGAACATGAAGACCTCAAAACTCAGATGTCCCCCATTTCATCTATGCCACGGGCAATAAAATAAAAAAGCAGAAAAAAAATTGATTTCATGATATACATACCTGGTGATAGTAATGCAGGCAAACCCAAGAGGAGTGAAAGAAAGATAGCAGAAGTGCAAAATAAAATAGGCTCATAATGAAGGTTTTAGCTTTTTCTTCCTTTTTCTCCCGTTCTCTCTTGCACTTTTCTTCTCTTCCCCTCTTCCTCCTGTTCTCTCTCTCTCTATGATCTATTTCAAACGAGCCCTTTTTTCTTTTTCCCATGCTCTCTCTCTTTCCGTCCCTATTTATTGAAGGGTGCAGTTGGCATACGGATGCATTTGTACATGTAGAGGTAAGGTTGAAACAATTTCCACCATTCAAACATTTCAATGACTGAGATTGTGCACTAAAACCAAGGGGAATACCGACGCTCACCGGTGCTCTAGTTTTCTTCCCTTAACTAGAGAAAGAAAGAGGCGCAACTGGGTTTCAATAAAGAGAGAAAAGGTATGATATGCATTTTCTCTCATATCTGCATCCATCTTTGTTTTAGATTAGGAAGTAACAGGGAAAAGGTGTAGAGAGAAAGTGTTTGGTGAGAGAGGGGGAAGTGAGGTGCGGAATGCTCAAATTCTGCTGCACTCTTTCCGCCATTGTTGCTTAATTTTATCTGTAATTTTGTTGAATTTAAGTGATTTTTGCAATGCATTCTACGATGCTTGAAGAAGGGGTGGAGAGGGCCTCTAATGGTGAGGCATGCGAATTTGAGAAAGAAAAATCCAGTGAAGAAGAGGAGCTCTCTGTTCTTTCGAGACACACCAAAGTGTGGTCACTGGTAATACTCACACCAAATCTGTGTTGTGGGTATTCAAGGTGTTGTGAAAAAGTCAGTTGGTCTTGGTGGGTGGATTTGGTTTGTTCTCACCAATGGCATGGAGGTGAAGTCATAGGGGAACGCCTTGAGTGCTATTGAAGCCCTCATTGGGTATTCTCGGTTGGAAACCGGAGCCCAAACTAGAAATCATAAAAAAATTGTTTATTTATTTATTTGTATACAAATGGGGCTTATGCGAAACCACCATGGACTTTGCAAAGAGAGCAGAAAAGGTAAAGTGGTTTTCTTAAGACATGGTGCAAGAGAAAAGGAGCTTAAGAAACCACCATTGACACCACTAAAAAGCGCCTTTAAAAACTACTAAAGAGCTTTCATTTGAAAACTTTTTCACTTTTTTTAGTTTATATCAATGATCAAGACCCATACGAGAAAATCATACAATGCAAAACCATCATCGTTTTGATGAGAGAGTGGTGTAGGGTGGAGAGAGAAAGAGGCGTATAGTGAAGAGAGCGAGATGCACAACCGGAAGAATGATCGGTTGCTTCCAATTGAAAGTATTGGCATATGACGTTGAAATGCAAAATCTGAACCATCCAAAATATTAGACGGCCTACATCCTTAGCTATTGACGAAAGGATGCAACCGTATATAAACTTTTCCCTTTACTGAAAAGCTATCAGTTGAGCCCGAAACCCTCGAAATGTGATATCTTGAGTGAAGTGATCTCAGCTGCCTATTTGAATTGGACGGCTAGGAAGGAGGGGAAACATGATTGTTATTTGCTGTAGGGCGAAGCATAAAAATCTTTCCACGCAATCTTAAACTTTTTCCTAATACCTACGTGGAATGTGGATGTCCTTCAGGTTATTCCAGTCATTTAATGATCTGCAAATGCCCTTTCGTTTCTGTCTTTTTTGTTAGATCCCTTTCGTTTCTATATTCTTTGAGGTTTCGGTCTCTGGATGCAAATGCACATCCATGGCCACGCCACCTTAAATGGCCCAGCCAAAAGTTGCAGAGCCAGAGGACCTTCTCTGAAACGGCAATGGCGAAATCCTCTGTCACCTGCCTAAACTTTCAGAAACGATGGATTCTCTTACTCCTCGCTATCTTCTCCATATCGACTGGCATCGCCTTTATTATGAGAGCTGCTTTTGATCCCTGTGATTTCCATTCTCGTTCCGTTGAGGAAGTCATGGTTTCTATTCCAGAAAGACGAGGACCTGAGAAAAACTCAGGGTTTCTTGATTTCATGAAATCGAAGCTTATTCTTCTTGTGTCTCACGAGCTTTCGCTCTCCGGTAAGGGTGTCATCCAGATGCTTTTTCTTGTTGGGATTGGACATTACGTAATGCCCAAGTTTATGATATTTTTTTGCTGCAATGGTTTTCTTTAAGTTTCATTTCCCTATAATATTATGCATTTTGTTTGCAGAATTTAGGATTTCTGAGTTATCTATGCCACTAAGAAGCAGTTTTTTTAGGTTTAGAGGTGGTTTACTTTATTCGTATGGCATCGGTTCATGTTCATGCTTTGTTAGTGATGGAGTTGACAGTGAATTGACTATGGCTGAAAACGAGACCGAGAGTGGATTTCAACCTATCTGTATCGTAGAGATCTCATCTTATTAGTATTTGCTTATTTGATTCGTTCATCTTGGTTGTCATATTGATATTCTATTTTCATTTACTTAGTGGAGGCAAGACTGGGGGCTTTGCTAGAATTCCATCTACTGTCGATGCAACAGTTTGTTTGTTCATTTTGGAGCCGTATCTAACTGTGTTCATTGATTAAAGAGGTGTCCTTTGATCATTTTGGAGCCATATCTAACTGTGTTCATTGAGTAAAGAGGTGTCCTTTGTTCATTTTGGAACCATATCTTACTGTGTTCATCGAGTAAAGAGGTGTCCTTTGTTCATTTTGGAGCCATATTTAACTGTGTTCATTGAGTAATGAGGTCTCCTGATTATTCCCCCCTGTACTTTTGATAACTGAGTAATGCCTGGGCCTTTTTTCCTTATATGATTAAGCCTGGGCTTGTCTGGTTCATGCCTAGAGATCTTGGATAGGTATCCCATCAACGCACCCACCATTCTTATCAGTTATTATATGTTCTTATGAGCCAGGAGGCATTGTCATTATTTGCTTTTCCTTTTGTTTCGTGCTGCCTTCTATCACCAAAAACCAAGCTCTTTACATCTGTATACTTCATGTCTTAAATGACTAGCAATTGGATCTTATCAATGATAATTCCTCCCATTTGTTAAAATGGGCTACTCTAAATATGGGTAGTTCATTATTACAAATTCCTTTCATTTTCTAATTATTTTCCATTCCTTTGTATTGGCTCATTGATTTAAGGTTCTCCATTTCTCCATCTCATGTAAACTCATTCAGTCCAGAACTTGGAAGGGCCATCGGCATCTAGAAGGACTGAAGGGAAGTGCTTGATTGTCTACATTTAGAAGCTTGAAAGCACTATTTCTCTTGACTTTGTTGCACTTTTGTTGTTAAATGCAAGAAAGTATAGATCTTCCAATCTTGATGAATAGTATCTCATGTTTCCATGATATATGCTTCTTCTCTTTTCAAAATAGGATCTTGAAGCTCCCACAGACAAAGAAGGTAGATCCTAACCAGGCTTGCAATGATTCTCCATCCCAGTCTCTATATTTGCAGTGAATCCTTTTTTCTTTGTGATCAAATTTTTCTATCTCCTTATTTTCTTGTTTAATTGAACAATAGTACGAATTTTACTAAGGCAACCATATGAAATATAATACGCCATGAAAGAGTCACTGAGATAGGTTTCATGTCAGTGATTAGGAAGAGGCTGCCTCAGTGAAAAGATTATCGCATGTTAGCACCATTGCCATCTCTATCTACCTCCCTCAAAGTATATTGGGAAGAAAGAGAGGGAAATGACCCTATTTGTGATCTCTCTTCCTGAAACCATAATTGGGTTCCTATCTTGTGGGTGCGCAAAGTCTCAACCCCTTGAGTGAGCCCTTCTCCACTTTCTTTGCTTTTCGATTGGTTGATATCAACCATTGTCCTTGTGAATCTGAGGAACAAAAGTTGGTCCTTCAAGGTTCCTGAGCAATGCTTGCATCTACTAGCTGTAAGATGTGCTTTTAATTCCTCTACCTAGGGGAAAAAATTTTCTTCTGCAATTGCTTTTCCTTGAAGATACTCAATTACTCATTGTGGTAATGACCAAAAGGAACAGAAAGTGCTCCCTTGCACAAAGCCTCTGTAACTTCCAAAGTTGTCCTCTGGGACTGGATTTGCCATGATGAAAAAGCATGCTGTGGATATACAAGCTATTACTTGTTACATCATCCCTTTGTGGGTACATCCTTTGCAGCGTGTCCATTCAGAAGTATGAATCCTGGTTCCAAACATCTAATGGAAATCCTAGGTCTTGATATGGATTTGGAATTGAGAGGTTTATGAGCTCCCACTACTCTAATGGTTCGTCCAGCCTGTGGACCTCAACTGCCACATTGTAGAACCTGCCACCAAACTAATACTCTAGATTGAGAAAATAACTTCTCCGAAACATCTGCAAAATTCTTCCTAACAATTCCTTCCAATTGATAAAGCCAATTGTTTTAATCTCAGAAGGACAGGAAAATTGATCTTATATTAAGTTATGATCCCACTTATGTTGAAATTGTATGTGTTATATGGGCAATACGAAATAACGGAAACTTTGTTATTAATCTCCCATTTTTGCATTGAAATTGTCTTATCTTTTAAATGTTTGATATGTACTTGGTACATTGTGTATAGAATGATAGAAGATCTGGAAGATAATCACTGTAAATCATAAGATTGGCGTGCTATATAAAGTACTGCTATATAAATTACACCGGAAAATGAGATATTTAACTTACAGACCTGCAATGATGGTTATCTCTATACAGGGGGCCCTTTGCTATTGATGGAGTTAGCTTTTTTATTGAGAAATGGTGGTGCTCAGGTGGTATGGATCACTAACCAAAACCCAGCTGAACCAAATGAAGTGGTGTACAGTTTGGAGCATAGAATGTTGGACAGAGGAGTTCAGGTATCCAACTTTTACATTTACTTCATGAACTATTTAGTGAGCTGAGGATTGTTTAATGCTTTTCAGTTTATCTTTGCTTGCCAAGGCATACAGAGACCAGGCCTATTCTGAAAAAATAAATAATTGTTTTCTTTGGCTTGAGATGTTCATTATGTATACATTTCAAAATGGTTAGACTATCTGGTTCAGATTTCCTGAAAAGTTAAGAATATAAATTGGATTCCTTATTCTGTTGTTTGGCTTAGCGCATTAAATATGTAGAGGATACATGTTGAATTAAATTCAATTGGCAGATCTAAATAAAAATATGAAGCATTTATCTGTACATAAGACTTTTTTTTCAAGAATGTCTTTCAAATTCCCTTCTCACATCCTTCGGCCTGTTGGGAACCGTTCACATTCACAAATCGTGGGGACAAATTTTTATGTTTCAAATCTAGTGAATTTGGGTATGTAATTACGTGATTGACATTTATTCAGATGCCCCTATTTGTCCTTTAAGAACTACCTTTGCATGATCTCCTGTCCCACAATTGCATAGCTTGTATGATCAGGCTAGTTTGTCTTACATGCATATGCATACCTGTGTCATGCCTTTTGCATTTAATTTCTAATCATAACTTTTAATATGAGACTACTAGTGTTTTGCTTCAGGGTGCATTTTGAGCACTGATTATGATTGTGGTATTTAGATTATCACTGATATACCTTGGATTAGAGTAGAGGCTTTGTTCTTAGTTTCTAGCCACATATTCCATTTGCATGGTCTACGCTTCCGGACTTGCCTTTACTGAATCAAATTGAAATTGAAAGCTTAGTTTGTGATACTCTCTAATTATACATGTTCCTACTTTTCCAAGGTAATTCCGGCAAAGGGTCCTGAAGCTTTAGAAACAGCTTTGAATGCGAATTTAGTCATCTTGAATACTGCTGTGGCTGGTAAGTGGCTGGACGCTGTTTTCAAGGAAGGTGTTTCTCGTGTTCTTCCGAAAGTTTTGTGGTGGATCCATGAAATGCGTGGGCACTACTTTAAACTGGAGTATGTTAAGCACCTGCCTTTTGTTGCTGGTGCCATGATTGATTCACATACAACAGCAGAGTATTGGCGCAATAGGACCGAACAGCGTTTGGGGTAACCACAGCTGGCTCTCACCTTAGGAATTTATGCTGCTCTATCTTCATTTATAACTCAAGATCTTTTTATTACCTTCTCTGGGAACCTCTGGGCACATAACTATTTTCCATACATCACCATTATCCAAGTCACTGTTGATTATGTGGAAAATTGTCATCTAGTATGGTCATCATATCTACTTTGTTTTCTTTCATGTTTCTATTCAAGAAATATCCATTTGCCTGTTTGTATGTGCATGATTTTGAGATATATCAGGGGCCGGTTTGGCTGCGGCATATGAATTGCCGTCTGGGTGAGCCAATGAGGGCAAACTTTTTGAAATTTTAAAAGTTTTGCCCTGATCGCAATAAGTGGCAGTTTATGCAAAAGCTGGACTGATTTCTGTAGCAATTGGCCCCATACCATACAAAATAAAATGGGCATGCGTGTATTGGCACTTTATGTAAAGGCAGTTTATGCACTTTACATAAGTTGGTTTCCATTTAATTTTCCTTTTCTCAGCTTTGGAATTGCTATATCTTACGTTTAACAATCAGAAAAAGAAACAGTCATGCCTTACATGGCTTTCACTTGACAGGATTAAGATGCCCCAGAACTATGTTGTGCACCTTGGTAATAGCAAAGATTTAATGGAAGCAGCTGAGGATAGTGTCGCAAGGAGGGTTCTCCGTGAGCATGTAAGAGGCTCCCTTGGAGTTCGAAATGAAGATCTTCTATTTGCCATAATAAATAGTACGTGCTTTCTACTTGTCGATGGAAAAATTTCCTTCGGATTTGTGCCTTAAAATTATTAGTGCAGTTACCATTCACTGGAATTTTCTGGTATTAGAAATTATTTGTTTAATCAACTTACTGGAACAAACTGTCTAGATCTGGACCTGTGCTCTACGTTCATTGTTTTCCTTGGGTTGAATTACAAATTTATAAATACAGGATGTTATTTGAAATTTATAATTCAACCCAAGGAAAACAATAAACGGAATCGCCCGGAATCTAGTATATTTTTTATAATAAACATAATTAATTTAAAAAATACTTTAAAATTGCTAGTATATTTTTTAAGCAAAAAGATGGCTCTTGCATATATATTTTGGGTGGCCGCCCAAAATAAATCTGTATTTTGATGGACAATTGCTTCAAGGTCTAGAACTAGAAACCTGCCCATTTTAATACGAAATGTTGAACTAATAAACCATATGTCACCAATAAAATGAAGAAAGTATAGCATTTTATTAAATGCCTAATAGTAGCAAATAAGAATAAGTTGAAGAAAGAAAAGAAGTGGCAGAATTGTCCCACATCGACAATTCTAGGGAGAATCGAGTTGTATAAAAGGCTTAAGGCTAGTGTGTTTAATTGCTCTTGGTTGAGTAGGACACATGGTCAGTGTACGGTTGGGGCCATTAATTGGTTGTGGGGCCAGGCTATTAAAATGTTTCTTAGACACAATATTAAAAGCGAAATGATGACGTCAGAACCGGAACTGGTACGAACCGGTTCTGTGGTGGATCTGTGGGATTCGGAACAGTTAGGACGATTTCCGATCCGGATCGGATTGCTGGATTTTTAAACACTGGTTGAAGCTTTTCCTTTTCCTTTTTTTGATTAGGTTAACTGGTTTTTTTATTTTTTATTTTTATTTTTATTTATTTTTTTGGGTGGGTCAGGTCAGGGGAGAGTGCCCCTACCTTTTTCTTTTATAAGCATTGCTGCCCATAAAGCGTTATTGCTTTCTTATTGTGTCTCAACTCAATTAAACCAACCATGTAGTGACAAAACAAAGCTACTGCAGTTGTTCTCGCTAACTTAGTTAAATTTTGTTAGACACACCGCAATTGTCATACATAGAGTACAAAACCTCTCTAATCTATGAATGCTATATGTTTTTCTTGCATGACGTACTGAAGAGAGCTCCTTCCAACATGATGTTCATATTTGTTCAATTGAGGACTGTGTCATGCTTTTCCATCTTGAGTATTAAAATTAACTGTATATTCTATGTCTACTTCGTGACTTACCTGAACCTAGGATCGGCAATGTGTAGGTGTGTCTCGTGGGAAAGGCCAGGATTTATTTCTTCAATCATTCTATGAAAGTCTGCAGATTATCCAAGAGCAGAAGCTACAAGTGCCATCAATGCATGCAGTGATAGTTGGAAGTGATATGAAGGCACAACCAAAGTTCGAAAAACAACTGCATGATTTTGTTGTAGAAAAAAAAATTCAGGATCAAGTGCATTTTGTCAATAAGTCGTTGACTGTTGCTCCTTATTTGGCTGCTATAGATGTGCTTGTTCAGAACTCACAGGTACTATTGTTTAGTCGTTGTCGGGACTTCTACCATGCTATTTCATTTGCTATGAATATTTAACTTTAAGTTCATAAAATTTTACCCTCCATCTTCTTTAGTAAGGAAGTCATGGACCAGTTCAGATATTTTGGATTTAGGAAAGGCATTCTTTTAATTCAATTTCATTCTGATATTAAAACCTTCCTTGCCATATAGGCCCGAGGAGAATGCTTTGGGAGGATAACTATTGAAGCAATGGCATTTCAGCTCCCTGTATTGGTATGTCTTTTTCCAAATGTCAAAGAATCTAGAGAGAGAAAAGAGAAAGAGGAAGAGAGACGAGATATGTGAGAGACGTGAGAGAAAGAGAAAAGAGGGATATGAGAGAAATGTGAGAGACAAGAGAGTGACGTGAGGTTCAAAAATTGACCCCCCGTGCACCTCTTAAACCACTTATATATTATTAAAAAATATGAAAGGGCAAAACTGCCCATACAAATATGAAAGGACACTTAGGTCCTAGAGATTAGATAAAAGGACTTTTAACACTCGCCCTCAAGTTGGAGCATAAATGTCACCCATGTCCAGCTTGGAACACATTGACATATTTTTTCCTTTTTTTTTGAGAAGAAAACTTGACATACTATTTATTAGTCAAGGCCTTTGGTGAAGATATCTGCCAACTGATCCTTAGATTTTACATATGGAGTAGACGCTTGCTTCCTTGCAACTTTCTCTTGAATAAAATGACAATCTACTTCAATGTGCTTGGTGCTTTCATGGAACAATGGATTTTTGGCTATAAACCCCATCTACTGCATCGGTGTTTTTCAGCCACATCAATTCACATGTGGTATATTTCATTGCTTTATATTCAACCTTTGCACAAGATCTAGCCCCAACATTTTGTTTCTTGCTTCTCCATATTACTAGGTTTCCACTAATAAATATGCAGTAACTTGCGCTAGATAGCCTGTCAGATGGTGAACCTATCCAATCAGCATCTGAGTAACTTTCCATAGCTAAATGATTATTTGTCTTGTAAATCAAACCTCGACTTGGAGCTCTGTTCAGATACCTTAAAATTCTATGAACAAGTGAGGAATCCTCATAGTATGCATAAATCGACTTCCAACACCTATTGCAAAAGCAATATCAAGCCTCGTGATGGTTGGATAAATCAGCTTGTTTATCACTCTTCTATACCTTCGTTGATCCTCAAACCGCTCCTCGTGATCAAGCAATAATTTTGTATTTGAATCCACAAGCGTATCCATTGGTCTAGCACCCAATATTCCAGTTTTTGTCAACAAATCAATCACATATTTTCTTTGAGACAAACTAATGGCATGCTTAAATCTGTCTGCTTCAATTATGAGAAAATACCTTAGCTGACCTAAATCCTTCGCATATTGTTTTAGATGTCTCTTTAATTGACTTAACTTTTTCTTGATCATTGTCAGTAACAACAATATCATCAACATAGGCGACTAAAACAATTATTTTGGAATCTTTTTCCAAATAAACACTGAGTGATGTACATGACTGCACGGAAATCTATATGCTATAACAATTTCACTGAATTTTTCAAACCATGCACGTGGGGTCTTTCTGGCCACAAATGGCATTCTTCAACTTATACACTTTATCTAACTCCTCTGAGCGACAAACTAGGTAGTTGCTCCATGTACATCTCTTCTTGTAAATCACCATGGAGAAAATCATTCTTGACATCGAGTTGCCACAACAGCCATCCCTTGTTGGCAACTACAAATATAACCACCCGAAGTGAATTAAGTTTAGCAACATGGGCAAATTTTCGGAGTAGTCATTGCCAAATGTTGTGTGTATCTGTTGGCTACCTATTTGGATTTATCTCTGTACAGTGCCATTAGGTTGGTGTTTGATTGCATAAACTAATTGACATCCAACAGCCCTTTTTCCAACTGTTATCTATGTGACCCATATATCATTTGAATGAAATGCATTTGTCTCCTCTTCTATTGCTCTCTTCCACCCGGTATGAGAAAGTGCTTCTTGATGGATCTTAGGAGCAGAAATAAATAAAAGGGTTAAAGCAAAACTTTGATGTGATGGAGACAAATATGTAAAGGTAACAAAAAGTACAATTGGATGTTGAGTACAAGGCTTGAAACCTTTACGGATGGCAATAGGTACGTCATCATGAGAAAGAAGTGGATCAGTAGATGGAGACGATGATTGAGTGGCTGGCTGAGTTGGTGGGGAATGTCCACCCTACGTTTTTCTTCTGGTGTAAACTTGAGAACCATCATGATGTGTAGATGTACCATTTAGTGGAGTTGGGTAACTGGGGTGAAGAAGTATCGATTGGAATAGGAAGAGGAATCGTAGAAGGCAAGGACTTTGAGACTTCTTCATAAGCAGGGTAAAAAATATTGGTATCAAACACATGGCTCTCTTTTGAAAAATAAGGAGTATTTTTTAAAAAGTAACATTGGCACAAACAAATTTCTTGTTTAAACCAGGATGATAACAAAGATAACCTCTTTAGAAGTGTGAAAACCTGAAAAAGACACTTTAGAGCCCAAGGATCTAGCTTATTATTACTAGTACCTAACATGTGAACAATGCAAACTCACCAAATGCTCAAGGAGGAACGATAAACAGTTGAGCATTTGGAAAGAGAACCGAGTGTGGTGTTTTTCCATTTAAGACTGCAAGGGAATATGATTAATTAAATATCATGAGGTTAGCAAGGCATTTCCCCAATAAACCTTTGGAATATGCATATTAATGAGCCTTGGTTTTAGCAATTGCATTTTGTTGAGGAGTATGTGCACAAGAGGTTTGTTGTAAAATCCCATCTTGAGCAAAGTAATATTGAATTCTCTAGAAAGATACTCATAAGCATTAGAAAAAAAAACACATTCCTATTGAATTGAGTTTTGATCTCTTTGTTAAACAATTTTAAAATGGAGAAAATTTCAGATCTCTCTTTTATTAAATATAACCACGTCATTCGTGAATAATCATCCACGAAAGTTACACAACACCTATGACTAGACAAACTTTGTACTCTAGCTGGACCCCATATCTCAAAATGAACCATTGTAAGTGGAACAAGTCTCCATTTGTCGACTGTAGGATAAAATGACACCTATAATGCTCTCCTAACTGACAAGCTGCACCCTCTAAAGCAGACATAGACTTCAAAGAAGGAACTAATAACTTCAAGTTATTGAGGGAAGGATGACCCAGCCGACGATGCCATAAGAAAGGAGAATCAACGGAGTGAAGAGCATCGCCAATCAGGTTATGATCCAATTAGTATAGGTGGCCTAACTCAGTACCCGCCACCAATTGTCCTCTTCGTCTTTAGATCCTGAAGGACACAAGAAGGAGGATAAAATGTTACAGAGCAATGAAGAGATTTGGTTAATTTGCTCACAGATAATAAATTGAGAGGTAACTTTGGAATGTATAATGCAGGTGACAGAAAAAGAGAAGTAGGCATAACTATAGTTGTTGGAGGCATGAGCAGGATTGGTTCGGGGAATGCCAACCCGCCATACGGTGGAAACTCCTTGGGGTTTGGATCGAAGCCGGTACATTCAACAAGTTAAGGAGCTAGATCCTAGGATACTTGGGAGCGAGATCCCTTGTCACTGGGATTGAGGTTTTGATTTGCAGATATGTAAGCTCCACTATACATGAGATGGATCAATTAAATGTATATGATGAAATTAGGATCGAGCCAATGCATGTTCGATCTATTATCATTTATCAAACACCTTAGCTTATTACTAATGCAATAGGTATAGTACTCCGATTTACTACAATAAAATATTTTAATAAATTTCATAAATTTGCTTACTATCATATTAAGCTGTAGTTTTTTAATACCATAATTCCAGTATACCACGATGTGATATGCACTACAATTATACATATTCGAAGGAAATAAATTTATAATACCAAGGAGAGGAGCAGTAGTTCGATTAAGCGTTAACTCCTCTCTTTGGAGGGGTCCTACAAGGATGTAGATGGAGATCCCTATCTCTCAAAATCCAGCTCTCTCTAAGTTCCCTTAAAGGAAGTGTGGGATCGAGTTCCTAAGGTGGGACCGTGGCCTTACCCCAAGGTTGCAACTATGGGGCATAATTTTACCGTGTCCTAACACATTGGATAGTGATCCATCAGCCAAGGTAACATAGGAATTAGGAATACACTTATTTTAAGAATGAAGCCATCAGTCACGTGATCAGAGGGTTTTGAGTCGATAACCTACGGAGCAGGTTTTTGGGAGGCAAGAAGCATAGAAGTACCTGAATTGGCAAGGACGGCAGTAGAAGAGGAAGAGGGAACCACAGACTGCTGTACTTGTTTAATATGTTTATTATATTCCTCTTTGGACAACACAATAGAGTCAACAGTAGAATTGGACTGTTGTTGGCTATCATTGGGTCCATTCAGATAAAGGTCCTCATTCTCAAATGTGTATCTTGCTATGCCCAAGCAGGCTTTCCAACCTTGTCTGAACACTTAATGATTTGTACACCCACAATGCTCCCACTTGCGAGTTCCTCGACCCCTGCCACCATCACCTCTACGTTGGCCTCTTCCTGAGTCATGACCACGTCCTTGACTTTTGCCTCCACCTCTCCCTACAACTGTATTCAAGGCTGAGTTAGAAGGAGTGGGAGAAGCAGATATATTGACATGCTCAATGCATGTGTGACATTTATGAGAGATTGGAGTTCACTGCTTGACAATATCTGCCCATTTACCGAAATGTACTCGGGATTAATGCCAGGTAAAAATTTGGCAACTCTAAATTCTTCATGCTGCCTCTTCTTTAATTCCACATCACTAGATATAGGTTAACATAGATTCAACTCCTCCCACATACCCTTGATGGTACTGTAATACTCACACTCTTGTAATCCTTTTGCAATATAGGTTTCTCAAGCAGCTCATATACTTGAGAGATATTTTTATCTAATGGATATGTTTCTTTCCAAGTGTTCCAAATTTCTTCAATTGTATCAAGAAACATTACATTGAGGCTTATTTGGGGTTCCATACTACACAACCAGGTCATGATCATATAATTCTTCATCATCCATTCTTCATATTGACTATCAATTTGCTAGGCTTATTCACAGTCGAGTATTTCAGTTTGGCCCTTGCACCGTAGGATACTTTTGACATGTTGAGCCCATATAACATAATTAGACTCATTTAATTTTACTGAGGTCACTAGTATTCCTATAGTTTCAGGAAGACTAAGGACTCCAGGTTTAATTCCTTATCCATTAGTATATAAAATAAAGCGAACATAGAACAAGCAGGAAAAGCAAATTTCAGTCACTCACACAAGCCTACTACAATGTTAGATACCACATAAAGAGGGGAGAGATATTTATTCAGCTCTAATCTTGTTCTCACACTTG
Organism: Amborella trichopoda; assembly: GCF_000471905.2. The sequence goes on from NW_006497889.1 coordinate 1,180,924, forward strand.
AACGAATTAAAGCAATGCCACATTAAACACATCTAAGCATCACCACACTGCCATCACTGAAACTAGGTCAGGACCTCTTTGTAGATCTTGATCTCGATAGAGAGAGCGTTGCCACATTAACAGCAGATCCACATGGTCTTCTGCATACAAACCCTAGGAAACAACTGTAGGGTTTAGATCGAACAACCCTAGGATACCCCTTGACAAGATCAGCATCAATGGGGTTAGGGTTTACTATTAAACCAATCATATATTATTAAAAAATATGAAAGGAATTTAGGTCCTCGAACTTAGATAAAAGGAATTTAAACACCCAATTGTTCTCAAATTATTAGTAAAGAAACAAGGTGCCCATTGGAAATCGGTTTCATAGATTTTTGGTGGAATTCAATTCATTTTTTTGTGGTTGGTGAACTAACGATGTAGGCCGAGGGGTTGGGCTCCTACACGAGCGTAATATGTGAGGTGGGCTTGGAAAGATGGGTTTGGGTATAATTTTGCCCTTGACATTACTATCTTAACTACTTTCCCAAACTGGCCCTAACATCCCTACAAAACTATTAAAACAAAAAAAAAAACCTAAAAGTAATCCCATAAAATCCAAAAATGTATCTCTTAATTCCAACACTAAAAATCCAAAGAAAAACCCAGATTTGTCCATCTTGCCCTTGTATCCTCAATCTACAAAGGGGCAAGAGATATTGCTGTTTTTTTCCCCCTTTCATGCATTGAAAAATGAAAAAGCAATACCTAGAAAGGTTGCTGCACAGCAGATGCATTCAATACAAACACTAGGAGATACAAAGCAAATGCATATGGACTAAGCATCAAGAAAGTGGGTTGTATCCAATGTTTAGCTTCATATACCACAAGTTAATTGTTCATATCCTTAATTTGAGTTCTTAATTTGGTGTTATCCCCATATCTTTAACTAGTAGGGCACAGCAGCTGGTGGGACCACTGAAATAGTTGTAAATGGTTCAACTGGTTTATTGCATCCTGCTGGGAAGGAAGGGGTGATCCCTTTGGCAAAGAATATCGTGAAGCTAGCTACACACGTGGAACGCAGGTTTACAATGGGCAAGAAAGGCTTTGAAAGGGTGAAAGAGAGGTTTATGGAGCATCATATGGCTGAGAGAATTGCCAAGGTTCTCAAGGAAGTTTTGAAAAAGTCAGGCACTTCAGCTCATTCCTTCAAATATTGAAAATTACCTCTGTTGGAAAATATCATGTGGTATGCACATTCGCCCCTATGATTCAGATATTGAGGAGCATGTAAAGAAAATTGAGCTCAGATAAAACACAGTTTGAGAGATGATCCATGCTCCTATCACTGAACTCTTGAAAATCGAGGATGTTATGTGAAATTTATATGCTCATGATAGTCTCTTTCTAAGAAATTAAAAGATTTTTGTAGATTTTTATAGCTGGAAACTCTGTACATATGAAAATTTTTAGGGGGTTAACACGTTTTGTGGAGCTCCAGTTTTGTGAGAAGCTCCACGGCATTTTAGATGGGCTAGCTTTTGGGTCTGTTCTGAGTTGATCAAACAGATCCAATGCTCGAGCCTCAAACTTGCAGGGAGAAGATATTGTTGTTTTCTTGGCGTGCTAACGGTGTACTGGCACCACTATGTTAAAATTTCTTTAA
>NW_006497889.1:1183961-1227317 GCF_000471905.2 Amborella trichopoda
TGTTAAAAAAATAATTGAACTAATATCCAATGGCGAACAAATATTCGACCGCTAAAAAGTGAGGTCCCATTTAACTTATATTTGATGGTCCAAATAAACATTTCCGTTCTTTTATTGCCCTCCTCTCTCTCGCTCTGATGTTTTTATTCCCTTTTGCTGGCTGTTCCTGCGCATATTGTTGTGAAAAACTATTGTGATGAACTTTTTTGTATGAAGCACACGTGGCACCGTTCTTTTTAACGAAAACTAGCAAGGGACAGGTATTTTGAGTTATAAGATTTAGATATTTCTATTTTTTTATTATTACAAAATTATCTAAAGTATCCACAGATATTATAATAAATGAGAAACGTTTTAACATTTTTTGTTGTTAGTCCAGGAATTTTACTCAAGGTTGTTTGATATAAAATATATTTTACTTTTTTAAAAAAAGATTGTATAATATAAGACCATTTACTTGGAGATCACGTTCAAACCTATTTATCAAATGTGATTTTTTTTTCTTTTTGAATTTTGAACTAAGTCAATGATAAATGTCAAGCTCACAACTTGACATCTAACCCCTAGTAATATCTATGAGCAAAAACAAATTACCTAGTCCTATACTTTTTTTTTTTAATACCATGATCAAACAAAATCCTCTAGTATATAAATTATAGAACTCGAATTTTCTATCCGTATTTTTTTTTCCAGTAGTACAAACTAAGTAATAGGTTTTTAGAGGTTCAATTAAAAATTTTGAGTCATGATGCGTTACAGTAAAAGAAGGGTTTATCATGTAAAAGGATTGATTGACTGTCTTTTTGCTAATTGTATACATGTTTGTATTTTGAGCCTCTACTTTTGGGTTGTTTGTAATTAGCAATATGCAGGAACCTATCACATTTGGGCATCTAAAGTTTAAACCATCCATTATGGGAGAAAACTTCTTTTTGGATGAAGTGAATAGATTTTGTAGTGACGTTTTCACACTAAATAATCATTGAAAGAGTAACCAAATTAGTATTTTTTGAGAAAGAGGATTTTGAGTTTCTAAACAATTAGATTTGACTGCTCCAATTTTTTGGAAAATACTCATCAAGTGATTTTGAGTAGATCTCGAAATTTTAGATATAAAAAATTTTCTTGGGCAGGGATTTCAGTTTTTTTTAGAATTTATGCTCTTGAGAGAGTAATATTAGATTGAGAGTGACATAACAGTGCTCTTATCCTCTTAGATATAGTACCTATTTAGGAGATATTATAAGTTTAATTTAATTTTTCTTGTTAATTAGTAATGATACTTGATTTTAAAAAGTATTCGAATCATATTTCAAATTTTTAGAAATTTAATTTTCTAAAACAGATTTCATTTGTTAAAGCAAATAATATGAAATAAATCTCCTTCCACAAAACTGCAAAATTAAAAGGGTCACCGATTCCCCTTCCCCTATTCTTCAAAAAAAGAAAAAAAAAAGAATCTCCTGCAAAAATTGCCACAAAACTCAAGATCTCTTCCCTTGTCCCTTATTCTTGCTTATCTCTCTTGTTGTTTTTTTTTCTAACCGGTAACGTACGATTTATTATTAATTCAAATATAAAATACAAGATGCTCAAGCAAAGATGCAAGATTACAGAAATGAAGTAACCAATAGAGAGAGAGTATAGACTCCTCCTTTGGCAAAAACATCGGTATCTTTATTCGCCTCTCTATAACAATGTTGGACTGTTACCATAGAAGTTGATAAAATATCTTAAATTTGATGAAAAATAGTCCTTAATCTTCAAGGAATATGGGTCTTTCTCTTACTCCAGGTAATGACATTTGCCGAGTCTCATTCGATAATTCTGCCCCTTTCCAACATGCATAGCAATTTCAAACCTTTTAATAAACCTTGTGCTTCAGTCATATTTGTTGTTGTGATACTACAAGAACCCGAGAAGGAAAATATAATGTGAACCAAATTATTTTTGATAAGACCACCGTAGTTAGTTGGCTCTGGACTGCCAAGTGAACTTCCATTAAAATTAAGTTTGAAGGAATTAATTGGTGGTGGTATACATACAACTTCACTACGAGTGTTGGTGGTAACACTCATAGTCATGCAAAATGATTGCTAATGATAAGACTTTTAAGAATAAAGCCACTATCCTTATGTGCAAGGAACCAATCAGCTGGAACTGCCAAAATATTCAATTTTAATGACTCTTCTATTTCTTTCCTTCCATACACTCCAAAGAAGGCTAACCTAAATAGATCTCCAAAGAATAGTTCTCATTTTTGAAATATCGAATGTGATTCATTGGTCAAGAAGAGCTTTGACATTTTAACTCCCCCTTCCTCTTATCCATGGCCGTGGATGAGTTACCCCATTTGCTCATAAATTGTTGGAATATCTCTCTCTCACTCTCTTTGGAATAGACTTTAAGAATCTCTAGCAGCCTCACTCTCCTTTGAAGTGCATTGATCACTTTCTTGAAACTCTTAAATCATGTTTCCTTTTGCAAAAGAATGTTGCTGGAGAGAGGAATGGGCCTGGTTAGGGTGGTGGATGTCAGTGTTAAAAAAACGAATCGGGCTGACTAGTCAATCTTGGTCCTATCCGATTAGTTGGATTGATTCGGACTAAATCAACTGATTAGTGCCCCAATTTTTACTGGAAAATGTAATTTGGGTAAAAATTCCCAAAAAAACCAAAAAAATTGTACAAAATTGTAATTTTTTTAAAAAACTTTACATGTATTGTTTTTATATATTGTCACATAAAATAAAATAAAAAATATATATTATAGGCATAATAGAGTTTTGGAGAAAATTTTAGATACCTGAAGTAATACTGTTTTTGATGAACTAGTTTACATAATATTACATAATAGTAAAAAGCACTACTTAAAAGTAGTAAGATCGACGATGGGGTTCAGGATTTTCTTGAGTTTTTTTTATCAGGTTTGACAAGGGAAAAAATCACCGTGAAGCCCGATGGAGTCGGTAGAGCAACAACAATACCTCCTTGCCAAGTAGGAATACTACATTGTAAAGTTTCTAGGCTATAGTCACCTAGACTTTGAAACTGTTTATGCTCATTGCCTCCTTTGCATGTGTTTTGTCCGTCATCGTTGTTGTCATCGCTATGAATAATTATCCTACGATGCTCACGACCTGTGCGTCTTTGTCCAGGGGTTATGCCTAACTCTCTCGATTTTTTCCCGAACTAACCTAAGTCTCTCTGCTTCTGCAGTGGAGGTCTTAGTACCTTGCAGCACCGCACAATCTATACTATTCTTCTTCTATTTTCCCAACATCATTGTCATCGTCCTAATTGATACTCTCATTGAAATCAACACTTATATGAAGATTTAATATACATAGTGCACTTGATATCTACTACATGACTAATGATGGTTGCTTAGCTATATCTATATAGAAATCAGGCTCGGGTATGATTAGTTCGCAGTTTAGCAGTATTACATCTCAAGTTTGATGCTTACCTCTGAACTACCCAAGAGAAAAGAAAATGAATTGACCCATTTATTCAGCCATAAAAAAAGGTAGGACAACTTCAAAGCAATGGTCGCACTTTGATCGCATACTAGTAAAAATTGAATCCCGAATGAAAGTACCAACAATTGAATTGATAAAATAAATTTTAAACTCCAAAAATGGTTAAAATCAAGCAGATCTATAAACATATAAAAATCTTGAAAATAGACGGTCTAGATAATGTATTGTAAGATGCACTATTTATAGGACTCAAAATCTTTTTTTTTTTTTTCATATTCATACATCTCTATGTCAAGATGATCAATTAGAGGTTTTTTCAACATTTAAACAACTTTTGTCGATGGATTTTTGAGGTGCAATTATAATTTGACATTTTAAGGTTGCAATCTTATATAAACTTTTTCCATGTAATAAATAATCAATATATACTATATAATATAAATTACATTAATAGAATAAATATAAATATATAATATAATAGAATATAATGTAATGTAATATAATATTATATTATATAATATTATGCTATAATAATATTATATTACATTATAGAGAAATTATCACAAATATACCTTAATTTTCGTCTATTTAAAAAAAACCTTTAACTTTTATAAACGTCGCCCACACCCTTTTTCTTCAATTTTGAGAGTTTTTTTTACCAAAATAACCTTCATAGTAATCATATTGCCGTGAAGCACAATTACGCTACTTAAAGTACCATAAAAACTAAAAATTAAAATGTTATACGGTACAGTAAAAAGTAAAAAGTAAAAACTAAAATGTTATACGATACCGTAAAAACTAACTCATGTTATACGACATTTTTAAGTACAGTAAAAACTAACCCATGTTATACGGCATTTTTAAGTGTAGTAAAAACTAACCCATGTTATACGACACTCTAAATGTTGTAAACCCTTTTCTCCTGTTTATATTTATTTATTTCATCTCTCTAATTCTTTTTATGTTTATCTCTTCTTTTTCTCTCTAATTATTTTTAATATTTATCTTTTCTTTCTCTCTCAAATTATTTTTTCTCTTATTTCTCTCTCTAATTCTCTGAGAAAAGATTTTACGGCATTTTGAGTACCGTATAATATGGGTTAGTTTTTACGGTACTTAAAATGTCGTATAATATGGGTTATTTTCTACGGTACTTAAAATACCATATAACATGAATTAGTTTTTACGGTAATTAAATTATGGTAATTGGCTTCATGGTAATATGACTACAGTGAAGGCTATTTTGATAAAGAAAACGCCAAAAATTGAAAAAAAAAAAAAAAAAAAAAAAAAAAGTAATGGGTGAGGTTTATGAAAGTTGAGGGTTTTTTTTTCTAAATAGAGGTATATTTGTGATAATTTCCCTACATTATATCGTATTAATAATAGTAATATTATGTATTTATATTATGCATAGTTAGATTAAGTTTCTACCCCCTAGGAACTTAATCTTTCATGTTTTTTAACAAAGGAATGACTACTTTTGTTGGAAGATTACTTTCTGAACTTTTAGATGAACCGTGTGTGAATGCATAATTTTTGAAAAAGAAAAAATAATTCTTTCAGAAAAACAAAAGAAATTGCTCCTAGAGATGGGAAATTAGCTTCATACTTCGCAAAGTTTGAAGTCTATTTCCTAACAACCCTGCTAAAATATACAATGGCATGAATTTTGGGGGCATCCTTGGTTACTGCTTTCCCATGAAACATGTAGTCGACAAAAATCCCTCATGGGGAGAATTCCCGCGAGCAAAATGCCTTAGAGGAAAAGGAATCAAAAGAAAGGCGAAGAAAAGAGTCTTGCAAAGTTATTAAGGATGAGAAGAGAGGTGGAGAGAGATTTTTGATAAGTTATATAGGTAAATCCTCCCATATTGGTTCCTCCTGCCTAGTTGAAAGATGCCCATGTTGGGTTTATGTGGCCTTTAAAGGCCTTAGGAGTGATTGTGATAAGACATTTGATACAATAGATCATGGACTCATTGAGAGTGTAGTCCCTCATATCATGTAAAAGAGGTTTGCAAATACCATATTATGCTTGATAGTCTAGGCCAGTCGGTTAGGAAAAACATATATTGTCTGAGTATAGAAATAAATCGAGAAGGGTTCTAGTGGGTTATCCCTTGATGAGGTTGGAGTATGCCCGAATGAGAGAGTCGAAATACTGTGTAACCTTGGTATGTGATGGTGGCCTACAAAGATGGGAGCGAAAGCCTCATCCATGTACCATCACAAAGCATACATATTGATAGACCGTTTGAGAAAGCGAGCAGGTCACCTTTTAGGGGTGAAGCGTATACATGTGTGAGAGATATCCCTATGCGTCATAGTGCTATGGTCGCATCAGGTCTAGGTGACATTGACTCGTCTCTAAGGGAGAACCTGAAATCCATAGACTGGGATTGCGATCCTTTGGCTCATCGGCCAGACTTTGGTGACCCACTAATGAGCCTCTGCTTGGACTGTGGGTCATGGGCAACGTTGAGTAGGCATGATAAAACAAGCGTGGTATGTAGTCTACAGTTGAAGATGGAATGCTTCATTATTGATTTAATTCCTTGACCATATGGATCCTTTTCCCATCAAATTAATTTAATTGTATTTTTTTATGGAAGATATTATTTTAGAATTATCATTTGAATTTTTATAAATCACTGGATATTTTATTTATGAAATTTGGATTTATAAAATTAAAGATATTGATTTTTAATGATTTAAATATTCAAATAGTATTTTAAAATATATGAAATTTTATGGGGGCCCATTGTGCACATGGACCCACCATATTCTAGAAGGTGGGGGCCATAAGTCCCTATCTTGGGTGGCACACCACCTTTTGAGAGGAGGCTTATCTTATGGGTGGCACCTCCCCCTCTTTATGGGATTTGTTGACATTTTTTATCTCAAATTGGGTTGAGTTGTGTTTTTGTCCTTAAGAGATTTGAGTAAATCTTTTAGAAGGCTTATAAAGCTTATGAATATATATTTTGGATAGAGCATAATATTATCTTGATTAATTTTTATTTGATGAGATAATGGTCAAAGGAAAGGGGGGATAATGGTTCAACACATTCTGTAATGTTGATGACCCATCTATAGAATAAATGGCTCAGATCTCTCACCCCACAAGTCACAGTTGATCGACGGTTCAGATTCAATCTTGTGAGGTAAGAAATGGTAACCCTAACCCAATTCTCTATAAAAAGGGGTAATCCCCCTTCATTCTAATCACTCTCCACCTCTCTCATCTCTCTGTTCATAAAGGACACGCACCTCTCACTTCTCCCATCCCTCTCAAGCACATACCTCTTCTCTTAGCCCAATAAAAGGGGCACACCCTTCTGTTAGCTCTCAATAAAAGGGGCACGCTCGACCTAGACCTATTCTCTCTCTTAGCAGGTACACCCCACCTAGACATAAACCATCTCTCTCTAATTTCTTTCCCCAATATCTCCTCTACTCTCACCCCCCACCTAGAGATAAACCATCTCTCTCTAATTTCTCTCCCCAATATCTCCTCTACCCAATATCTCCTGTACTCTTTCTCCGATAGCACGCCTCTCTCTCTAAGGAGAATTAAAAATTCTCATCTCTCTTAATTTTGTTCAAAGTCCTAGGGATTAAGAAAAATAAAAAAGGGAGAGTTTTTGTCTCAGTATTTTGGGGATTGATCCCAAGAATCTAGCGTGAGCATAAGGGTTCCATTGAAGAGCTTGGCCGGAAGTAGCTTTCCCAGTTGAGATTGAATAAAGACTGTCGATCCCACGCCATCGGATGGTGGTGACTCGGTGTGGGGCGTAATAAGCCCAGTTGAGATAATCTCCAGTATTCTCTTTTGTTCCTTGCATATTTAATTGTATAGTCTTAATATTCTCAAGCACAAGATTTAGGGTTATTTTTTTTTATTAAGAAAATTGGTTCAATGGCATCAAAGTTATTAAGTTCCTAGATTGGTAAATTTTTATTTTATTTGAAGCAAGAGTTATTGTAATAAGACTACTTGCAAGTGATCTTTGCCAAAGAAAAGAAAAAAAAAGAAAAAGGGGTGAGAAAAAAAAAAATTCCCTGATAAAGATCACACTAGTCAAACTTTTATTGGTATCTGAGTAAAGTTGATATTTGATGTCATTAAATGTGTTTTCTCTTTATTGAGTCAAGACGAACCTTGGGAATGAGATACGAGAAAGCCAATAATCTTTATAATCAAGTAATACACCCAGTTAATAATTATTGAAATATTCGAAACACCGAGAAAGGAAATCTGCAGAAAAGGTATTATGTGCTATTTTGGACTAGTTATATGAATAAAATAATCATGTATTTCTCTATTTCATACTTCAATGATTTTGTGTGTCTTTGAGAGTAGGATCTATCTACAAAATTTCAGTGGGAGTTCCTAAGGGAATTGAGAGTTATGGACTCATGAATGAAATGTATCAGTTTGACCCTGCCAAATTCAGCAACTGTCCATTGAGTTCTGTGATTTTTCCCACCAATGATATGACTTTATTTCTTACTGAAATTTAATTAGAACTCATAAAATTGAATCTACTTTCAAACAAAAAATATTTCGTCAAGAAATTCCTTGTGGTTTGAAATATATGATCAATTTATTGAAGGGTGCGCAAGTGTTATTTTCTACAAAGAAAATTATTTCCATGACTTGGAAGTCAAAATTTTATTTCTATTCTTAACATAATGTTTTATGGCTCACACTAAGTTTTTATACTTCCATTATGAGACTTGTTTGTAATGAAATTTATTTGAGATAGAAATATTTATGGGAAGAGGGGAATAAAAATTTTGGATTGAAGAGAGGTCAACCTAAATTTTCAGCAATTATGGTATGCTCTTCATTGTGACTTAAAAATTTATAATTATCAAGCCGACTTAACAGAGTGATATAAGGCTTATGGAAATATATGTGCTACCATTATGTGTCTACTTTTAACCAAAATTAGTTTGAAAGGAAAACTCTACAAGGGTAAAGAGAAAATACAATTTTACTAGACAATATTTATCTTGGAATTCTGCAGTATAAGTTATTTTGTGATGTGTATGTCACCTTACTTATTTCTCTGAAGGAAGGTATTGTTTGGGATACATACTATGATGTTATGATTTGGTTTTGAGTTTAGTTTTAGACATGAGATTTCAGGAAGAAATTCTTTGAGGTTTGAGAGAAACAATTTTTTTATTGAGAGATGCTCAACCTGATTTTCTGCTAAGAAAATTGTATTTTGTCGTAAAAGTTACCAAAAGGTAGACTCACTTAATGGTGTGATTTAGGGATGGAACTGAGCACTTTTTTATATTTTTGAGTCTATTTTAGTACTCAAAAGGATTCGGAGAGAAACTCTTTATGAGTTGATTAAAAAGATGTTGCATGTTAATGCACATATTTGGGTTCTCAGTAATGAAGACATTTTTAGGGCTCATTTAAAAATGTTTTACAGTGTAACATAGGTATGATTTATTATAATAAAACTTCAGAGAGAGGAAGTACAGAGTTGGCAAGGTACGATACTCTATATGAATAGTATTCGATCTGAGAATAACAGAAAGAAGGAGAAACACAATACCTATAAAAGTATATTGGTTTCTTCGAAATGAACAAATACATATAGAGGCTTGGAGGTAGCAAAAAAAAAAGTTACTGATAAATGGGAGAATCAAATTTGTGATATTTGAAATGATGAGATGAAGAAGACGTTTTCTTCGCTGTGTGATACAAGGAAGAATCCAAGTGCCGCAGATATGGACACATCGTGACATGCGAAAACGAAGATCAATATATTCTCCATCAATTGTGTGCTCTTCCAACATTGCCAAACAATTGTAAAAGCAATGAATCATAAAAGCCCAGATACCACACTACATGATTTTGAGGTATGAAATCTATCTCACATTACATGGTAAGGTCATATAGGGAAAGACGATTCCGAAACTTTTTATATGCTTTGGTTATATTTTGGTTAAATGTTTCATAAACATGTATGGAGTATATGGACATTGAGTGATATGTACTAACAAATTTGATAGAGTCTATTTATAAATACCATGTGTTATAGTGCCTCTTGCGCTAAGAGTACGAACTACTTAAGGGAGTCATACACATGGAGATGTGAGTTGATTGAGGGCTTTGAGCCCTAAGTATGAGATACGAGGTATGCATATGACTCATTCAAATATGTAAGCATGAATGAAATATTCTGATAGAACTCGATCTTAGTGGCCATCCTCTCAATAATGTCCAGTAATATGATGTGTTGCATGTAATGCTGATCTCTTCATAAAGTCTCCATATTTGACAAAAATAATTTTTTGTAAAGATTTTGATAATCATTCTTTAGTCATGCTTTAACTTAGATAAAATTGTAATATGGACTTCATGACTTGTTTTGTAGTTGTAAACATGAAGACTAAACATATATTTTAAAATTAAATTTGGATGTTTTGAGAAAAAACCTAAGTCAATTAATGAGGCTTTTAAGAAAACAATATAGTCATGTTAGATCCACTAAGTCTTTATGAAAACAACATTTTAAACCGTCATACTATTCTCTAACCATTACTTGTGATATATATATATATATATATACCAAGTCAATTTTTTTTTTTAAAAGGGGGAAAACCATTATGCCATCAAGATATTTACAAATTGGGAGAAAGTCTGTCATGCACAGGTTTTTAAAATACCCATATGCCTTGACTCATGTTTGTAGTTATTTAGAATCCTCTATTACCTAATACCTTGAACCATAGGGAATGTTGTAAAGGCCATCTTACTAAGCTTCCTTCACACATATTATGTTAATTAGATAACTTTGTTGGTATGAATTTACCACCAGATGACTAGTGTGGTTGAACTTTTTTATAGTTCATAAAGGTTTTACTTATTCTGAAACCAATGGGCATTGAATTACACTTTGCACGAAAATTGCTATGTCACCTCATGATATACGCATAAGAATGTTGAGATTGTATATATTGTATGTGCAATAATTGAGTGGGTGCTGCTATAGTCCCATGTTTTTTTTTTAGCTGCTTGGATATTTAGATATACAGATACAAACTATCTCAAGGATCCAGATGATGTGAAGTCTACATTCGGATACGTATTCATACTTGGAGGGAGAATAATGTGATGACCTAGATTTTTCCTTGCCTAATAGAGTGTACTGTAGAGGGGAGAAGAAGAGATAGAATGCGCGCGGCAGTGAGAGAGCGAGCGATAGTGAGAGAGCGCGACAATGAGAGCGTGCAGTAGTGAGAGAGCGCGCGACAGTGAGAGGGCGCATCCGTGAGAGAGCGTGCAACAGTAAGAGAGCGCACAACAGTAAGAGCACGCATTAGTAAGAGACAAAAGGTGTGTGCTGCCGTGCGCGGCAGTGTGAGTGCCGTTCGCCGCAATATGAGAAGCAGAAGTAGAGGGTGAGAGAGCGCACGACAGTAGGAGGCAGAAGGAGAGTGACGTCGTGCACGATGTAGGTGTGAGCTATCGTGTGAGATGTGGGCCATCGGGCGTAGCTTTATAGGGTGGTCCATGGGACTTCCTCCCCTTTTCTCTCATGTTTATGAACCACTTGTCCATTGCTTATTAATTTATGTGCCTTGTGTAAGCCACTTGTAAAGTGTGTGCCATGTGGAGGTCCTTTGATGCCATTTGTTGTTGCATGCTACCTCTTTCCTTTTCCTATTTATTTCACTCCTTCACACCCCTCTCAAGGATTTTTTTTCTCTCTCTCAACCATGTTTTTCCCCTTTGAGCCATAGAGCCTCAAGCTTGAGACCCTCCATTGAAAGCTTGACCTTGGGAAAAGTACTGTGTAGGGGAACTTTAAGTAAGTAGATTCACTTCCCTGCTCTCATGATGTATGTTTTTGGTTGATTCATCCAAATATGAAATCGTGTGGGTGTGAATGTAAGTATGAGCATGAATGTGCACTGCATGAGGCTTAAGGTTGGTTATGAATGAAATCTTACTATGCATGTGGTTGTATGTTGCAAAACTAAGCTAGAAAAATTGGGCCTTCATTGCATGATGATTTGGGGTAATGAAATTCTTTTGGTGGTCATGAAAAGTTGTGAATCGAGAAATATCTGAGTCTAATATGAGATTAAAGAGGGTTCATGTGGTTGTCTATCATGAATTGGGGGTTATTGATTGTTTTTTGAGGTATGCCATGATTAACATTGTGAATTTCCATGAAGCTTTCATGTTTTTGTAATGAACCTTTGAGTACCCAAATGGGGCCCAAATGATTCTAAATTATCGATGTTTGAAAGATACAGGTGTCTACTATGATGTTCATGTTTAAAACTTGTTCAAATTCTTATAAATGAGAACCTAAGCTTCAAATTATGCAAACATGTCACTATTGGAAGTTTTCACGGAAATTCATTTCATTGCTTCTGTTGCTATGAGTTTTGACTAACCAAATGGATTTCAATTTCCTCAAACCACTGCCATTTGAAAGATCCGTATGTGTACTAAAAGTTGCATGTTGAAATTATTTCGAAATTCCTCTTAGATTGAAAGTTATGCCTTCGTGAAGAGGGATATGTCACTGTTAGCAGAATTCAAAATTTGACTTCTGGTGGCACGAGCTTTTGACCGATCAAATAAAGTCCAAATACTTTCAAACTATCCCCATTTCAAAGATACGTATGTCTAGTATAAAATTGGCTACGGAAGCATGTCAAGATTTTCTATGATTTGGAAACGGTGTTTATTTTTCTAGAGCAATGTCACTGTTATGAATGTAGAAAATTCCAAAATCTTTCCTTTTGTTGTAATGGTTAATTAATCGACCAAAACGCCCCTGATTTAGCCCCAAATCAGTTCTAAATGAAAGATCAGTGAATACTTGACTAAGTATAAGTATGATTGAAATAAGGCATACTTATGATGTGAAAGGCAATGTACTCATGTTATCATTGACTATGCATGGTTGAAATCAGTTATGCTTATGAAATAGTGAAAGCCACTGCTTGTAAAATAGCGAATGCTCATGAGGCATGTTTATGAAAGACATGTATGCTAATGAATGAGTGAGTGCTTATTGAATATGCCTGACTCAGATGAAGCAAACTACGAATATGATAAATCATCCAATTGTAGTATGTGATGACGTGATGAGTGCATATGTTAAGTGCATGTGATAAGTGCAAGTGATAAGTGCTATGTAAAAATGAATGTGCATGATGTTGAGACATGCTTTGTTATAATGTGTGTCCTGTTGTGACTGATTGGCATGCTTTGAGCATATTGCATGACCATACTGAGATATGTGATATCGTGATATGTGTTATTGCGATGTGACTGTTTGACATGCTTTGAGCATATTGCTTGACCATATTAAGATATGTGATATCGTGATATGTGTTATTGTGATATGTGACTGATTGACGTGCTTTGAGCATATTGCATGGCCATGAGGTGTTAAGTGATATATGATCCAGTGGCGTGCTTTGAACGTATTGCGTTGTCAACTGGTGCCGGCAGCTTCTCTGACTTCCCAATGATGAGAAGGGAGTTAGGAAGATTGTGTGATGGGAGGGTCGCACCCCCCAAATTTTTGTGTAATAAGTGGATCGTGGATTACAAGGCCACCACCTATCGAAAACCCCAAAGCGTGTTGGGGATTGTATGTGTGCATGTGGGAAGGCACTACGAAGTGGGACACCCACTTGTTATTGTCTTCCCTCCAGAGTGATAGTAGTCGTCGTAAGCAATGGGATTGACTTGGCCTGATGAATAGGGCCTCTACTTCAAGGGTAGGTGACCTAGAGAGTGAGTTAGTTAATATACATGTTGATGTTTTCAAATTTATAGTTTTGTGATTCGTTGTGATACTTGGGCTGATAAGACCTGATAGATTAGTGTTTTGAATAATGCATGTGTGATTATTATTTCTTATCTCCGAAAAGAATTACTCATGACTCCTTGCTAGATATAGTAGTAAAGCATGGTATATGATTGTATCTACTAGGCTTTATATCTCATTCCTTTACTTTCCATCCTTGTAGAGTAGTAGCTACAGGTCAGGGGCAGATTGTTAGGTGAGCGTTCTGGCGGCTCTGAGGCATTGCACCTGCCGAGAAGACCTTTGATTGTATGTGTTTGGATGGTCGTGGGCCATGTTATTATTTTTGTCGGAGGTATGTATTTTTGTATCAGAGCCTTTGGTGTGTCAGACGATTGTAATACTCTAAGTTGAATATGTATAAATATAAGTTTTAGTTTTATTTTGTCCAGTTTCTTGTATGGTTGTGTTTAGAGTTTTCCTTTTTTCGTGGTTTGCTTTGTTTATCGCTTCTCTAAAAGCGATGAGCGCACTCCGACCTGAGTGGCATTCGCTACCTTGGGATTACGGACCCGCACTCTGCTGCCCTCCTGTGTGAACGGTAGATAAGGAGCGAGGTCATGTCAGTTATGGTATCAAAACAACTAGGATATGATTCTTAGCCTAGAGAGTCTTAGAAGTGTCCTTATAGTGGTTCTTGGATAGGCTAGTGACTGGGTGTTTTTGTGGTAGGACAAAGATGACGAGGACTCATGCCAACAATAAGAGTTTCAGTAATGACAACACCGAGGCATTTGGGGAATTCTTCCGAACACTGCGGGCGACCCAAATTATGAAAAATTGTATGCTGGCCTCGGTTGCCTCCACCTCAGATCTAGATTGCAGTGGGTTGATTGAAAAGTTTAGGAGACTTGGCCCTCCCGCATTCTTGAGACAAGGAGGACTGGAAAAGGCTGAAAGATGGAGGAGGCAGGTAGAGAAGATATTTGAAGTGTTGCATTGCTCCGATGAGGGACCTTAATGTTAGAAGGGGACGCCGAGCACTGATGGAGCTCAGTGAAATAATCCTGAGAAGAGTCAGGGACTGCAGTGACGTGGGGACTTTTAATGAAAAATACTTCCCTAACTCACTTTGAGCGGTAAAAGAAATAGAATTTATCGAGCTGCAATAAGGAAGATTGTCAGTAGAATAGTACGCAGCCAAATTTGCAGAGCTCTCTCGCTACACGCCACACATCATTCATATAGAGGCACGTAAGGTGAGCAAATTTGAGAGAGGCCTTCGGCTAGACACAAGAGGGAAGATGATATCAGCCAATCTTAAGACCTTCTCCCCACTAGTGGACTTGGCTAGGAAGATAGAGAAGGATTGTGATGATCTTTGACAAAGGAGAGAGAAGCTGAAGGCGAGGGTCCCTCCTTTGAGAGATTTTCAAGAAAGAGGGGACCGGGGAAATGGTAAAGCCCAAAAGACTTTTATGGGCGATGTTAAGTAAAACCAACTAGTACACTATGGCTTTGTGGGAAGCCTGGTCATGCGGCTTTCGAATGCTGGCTAAAAATGAAGGCATGCTTCAAGTGCGACAAGCCAGATTAGGAACTGCCCCATGATGAGGGATGAGCCCAAGCCAAAGACTCAAGGTAGGGTGTTTGCATTTGTGGAGCAGGAGGCGAAGGCTTCCACATTAGAGATTCAAGGTAAGTTCTTTATTTATGGAAGGAGAAATGAAATTCTGCTTGACCCTGATTATTTTACTACTTTGTTGTAGCCTCACATTTTTTTTCTATGACACCTAAGTATTGAATCTGCGCCTTTTAATTATACCTTAGTGGTTGTGCATGCCTTTTTAGTGGCCGGCTTAGAGTTTAAGTACTGGGGGAACATTTGGGAAGTTGAGTTTCACCCCTAGATGTGATTCTTTTAGACGTTCAGACGTTTGGTACCCTTCGAGGCTTAGGTTGGTTGTGTGCTTGTGCTTGTGCTTGTGCCTTAGTAGGTTGTTGGAGTAGAGTGCCCATCTCAAACCCCAATTTATGTGATGATCAAGTATATGATTTTGAGGACAAAATCCTTTTTAAGGGGAGGATAATGTGACGACCCAGATTTTTTCCAGCCTAATAGAGTGTACGAAGGAAGAGAGAAGAAGAGAGAGAACTCGCATGGCAGTGAGAGAGCATGCGGCAGTGAGAGTGCACGATAGTGAGAGAGAGCGCGGCAGTGAGAGCACACGATAGTGAGAGAGCGTGACATTTAGAGAGTGGGTGGCAGCGAGAGAGCGCGTGACAGTGAGAGTGCGACAGTAAGAGACATAAGGTGAGCGCATGACAGTGAGAGTGCGACAGTAAGAGACATAAGGTGTGTGCTGCAGTGCGCGGCAGTGGGAGTGTCGTACACGGTAGTATGAGGAGCAGATGTAGAGGGTGAGAGAGAGTGCAGTAGTTGGAAACAGAAGGAGAGTGTCGCCGTGCACGATGAAGGTGTGAGCTGCTATGTGAGATGTGGGCCGTCGGGCCCAGCTTTATAGGGTGGTCCAAGGGACTTCCTCTTCTTTTCTCTCATGTTTATGAACCACTTGTCCATTGCTTGTTAATTTGTGTGCCTTGTGTATGCCACTTGTAAATTGTGTGCCATATGGAGGTCCCTTGATGCCACTTGTTGTTGCAAGCTACCTCACTTCTTTTCCTATTTATTTCACCCCTTCACACCCCTCTCAAGGGTTCTCTCTCTCCCCCTCTCCCAGCCACGTTTTCCCCTTTGAGCCCTTAGAGCCTCAAGCTTGACCATTGAAAGCTTGACCTTGGAAAAAATACGGTACCATTGAAAGCTTGACCTTGGAAAAAATACGGTGTCGGGGAACTTCAAGTAAGTAGATTCATTTCCATGCTCTCATGATGCATGTTTTCAGTTGATTCATCCAAATATGAAATCATGTGTGTGTGAATATAAGCATGAGCATGAATGTACATTGTATGAGGCTTAAGTTTGGTTATGGATGAAATATCACTATGCATGTGGCTGTATGTTGCAAACTATGCTAGAAGAGGGCCCTGTTTTCCAGAAAAATTGGCCCTTCATTGCATGACGATTTGGGGTAATGAAATTCTTTTGTTGGTCATGAAAAGTTGTGAATCAAGAAATATGTGAGTCTAATATGAGATTAAAGGGGGTTCATGTGGTTGTCTATCATGAATTGGTGGGTTATTGACTGTTCTTTGAGGTATGCCATGATTAACATTGTGAATTTCCAGGAAGTTTTATGCTGTTGTAATGAACCTTTAAGTAGTCAAATGAGGTCCAAACGATTCCAAATTACTGCTGTTTGAAAGATACCGATGCCTACTATGATGTTCATGTTTAAAACTTGTTCAAATTCTTTATAAACGAGAATCTATGCTTCAATTTATGTGAACATGTTACTGTTGGTAGTTTTCACTGAAATTCATATCTAATGTCTCTGTTGCCCTGAGTTTTGGCTAACCAAATGAAGTCCAATTTCTCTCAAATCACTGCCATTTGAAATATCTGTGTGTGTACTAAAAGGTGCATGTTGAAATTATTTCGAAATTCCTTTTAGATTGAAATTTATGCCTTCATGAAAAGGGATATGTCACTGTTAGCAGAATTTAACAGAGTTCAGAATTTGACTTCTGGTGGCAGGAGGTTTTGACAGATCAAATGAAGTCCAAATGCTTTCAAACCACCCCATTTGAAAGATACATGTGTCTAGTATAAAATTAATTATGAAAGCATGTCAATATTTTTTGTGATTTGGAATCGGTGTTCATTTTTCTAGAGTAATGTCATTGTTATGAATGTAGAAAATTCAAGAATATTTCCTTTTTGTTGTAATGGTTAATTAGTCGACCAAAACGCCCCTGATTTAGCCTCAAATCAGTTCTAAATGAAAGATCGGTGAATACTTGACTAAGTGTAAGTATGATTGAAGTAAGGCATACCTATGGTGTGAAATGGAATGTACTCATGTAATCATAAACTATGCATGGTTGAAATCTGTTATGCTTATGAAATAGTGAATGCTACTGTTTGTAAAAAGGCGAATCCTCACAAGGCATGTCTATGAAAGACAAGTATGCTAATGAATGAGTGAGTTCTTATTGAATATGACTGACTCAGATGTAGCAGACTATGAATATGATAGGTCATCCAATTGTAGTATGTGATGACGTGCTGAGTACATATGATAAGTGCATGTGATAAGTGCAAGTGATAAGTGCTATGTGCAAATCAATGTGCATGACTTTTAGACATGCTTTGTTATGATGTGTGTTTTTTTGTAACTTATTGGCTTGCTTTGAGCATATTACATGATTATATTGAGATATGTGATACCGCAATATGTAGTATTGTGATATGTGACTGATTGACATGCTTTGAGCAAATTGTATGACCATATTGAGATGTGTGATACCTTGATATGTGTTATTGTGATATATGACTGATTGACATGCTTTGAGCATATTGCATGGCCATGAGGTGTTAAGTGATCTATGATCCAGTGGCGTGCTTTGAGCGTATTGCATTGCCAACTGGTACCAGCAGCTTCCATGACTCCCCAATGATAAGAAGGGAGTTAGGAAGAGTGTGTGATGGGAGGGTCGCACCCCCCAACTTTCTGTGTAATAAGTGGATCGTGTTTTTCAAGGCCACCGCCTATCAAACCCCAAAGCGCGCTGGGGATTGTGTGTGTGCATGTGCAACGGCATTACGAAGTGGGACACCCACTTGTTATTGCCTTCCCTCCTAAGTGATGGTAGAGGTCGTAAGCAATGAGATTGGTTGGCCTGATGAATAGAGCCTCTACTTTGGGAGTAGGTGACCTAGAGAGTGAGTTGGTTAATGTACATATTGATGTTGTTACACAATAGTATTGGTTCAAATTTATAGTGTTATGATTCGTTATGATACTTGTGCTGATAAGACGTGATAGATTGGTGTTTTGAATAATGCATGTGTGATTGTTATTTCTTATCTCCAAAGAGAATTACTCATGACTCCTTGCTGGATATATTAGTAAAGCATGCCATTTGATTCTACTTACTAAGCTTTATAGCTCATTCTTTCACTTTCCATCTTTGTAGAGTAGTAACTACAGGTCAAGGGCAGTTGGTTGGGTGAGTGTTTTGGTATTTCGGAGAACCTGCATCTGTTGAGAAGACCTTTGATTGTATGTGTTTGGATGGTCGTGGGCCATGTTCTTGTTTTTTTTGGAGATATGTATTTTTGTATCTGGGCCTTTGGTGTCTTAAACAATTGTAATACTCTAAATTTGAATATGTATAAATATAAGTTTTTGTTTTGTTTTGCTTATTTTCTTGTATGGTTGTGTTTTGAGTTTTCCTTTTTTCGTGGTTTGCTTTGTTTACCGCTTCTTTAAAAGCGATGAGCGCACTCCGACCTGATTGACATTCGCTACCTCCAGTGTGAACGGTAGGGGGCAGGGAGCGAGGTCATGATAAACAATTTATCGAAAATAAAAAAAGCAGGACACAATGGTATTGTCCATTATGGAGACAGAATACGTGGCGTGCTATTTGGCAACCAAGGAGGCCGTATGGACTAAGAAATTTCTTAATTGACTGAACTTTCAACCCATGCGTTGTGAGATAGTGAAGTTTTTCTGCAACAACATGGCGTCGATATGCATGTAAAAGGGAGCCACAATTCCATAATAACTATAAACGTATAAGATTAAATATTTCAGTGGGAGTTCCTAGTGTTTGACAAGCCAACTGGAACAACATAGTATGATGTTATTTACCAATGGAACCTAGATGTGTGGCACTGATTGTATGGTTATAGAAAGAAGCAGCTTGTTTGAAAAACTCTTTTGAGTCCATGAGGATTTGACCCTATGCGATGCGGATACGTGATGATCTTTTGTAATAGCAGGTCCATGATTCGCGATGCAATATGAAAGATGGACTATCATGACTTTCAGGATGAGATCGGAGTAATAAAAAGAAAGAGGCGTTGCCTCTATGAGTCCTTTTGTGAAAGGATTGATAGTAAAAGCCATGATTCACGTATTGAGAGAGATTGTGAAGAAGACAGACAGATGGGGATGAGAAAAAGTGAGAAAGAGAGAATGTAAGCCCTTTAAAGGCCAAGTGAGAGATGTTGGTTTATGTGGCCTTTAAAGGCCTTATGAGTGATTGTGAGGAGACATTTGATACAATGGATCATGGACTCAGTGAGAGTGTAGTCCCTCACAGACCATATCATGCAAACAATGTTTGCAGATATCGGACTGTGCTTGACGGTTGAGGCCAGTCGGTTGGGAAAAATCCATATTGCTTGGGTATAGAAAATAAACCAAGAAGGGTTCTAGTGGGTTATCCCTTGATGAGGTCAGAATATGCCCGGATGAGAGAGCCAAGGGACTGTGTGACCCTTGTGTGTGATGGTGGCCTACAGAGATGGGGGCCAAAGCCTCATCCATGTTCCATCATACGGTATGCATATTGATAGACTGTTCAGGAAAGCGAGCAAGCCACCTTTTAGGGTGAAGCGTATGCATGTGCGAGAAATACCCCTATTCACCATGTAGTTGCATTAGGTCTAGTTGACATTGACTCGTCTCTAGGGGAGAACCTGAAATCCACAGACTGGTATAACCATCCTTTGGCTCATCGGCCAGATTTCGGTGACCCACTAATGAGCCTCTGCTTGAACTGTGGGTCATGGGCAACACTGAGTCGACATGATAAAGCAAGTGTGATATGTAATCCACAGTTAAAGATGAAATGCTTCATTATTGATATAATTTCTTGACCATATGGATCATTTTCCTATCAAATTAATTTAATTGTCTTTTTTTTATGGAACATATTATTTTAGAATTATTATTTGAATTTTTATAAATCCCTGGATATTTATTTATGAAATTCGGGTTTATAAAATTAAAGATATTAATTTTTAATGATTTAAATATTCAAATAATATTTTAAAATTTATTTTTAAATATATGAAATTTTATTGGGGCGCATTGTGCACATGGGTCCACCATATTCTAGAAGGTGCGGCCCATAAGTCCCTATCTTGGGTGGCACGCTGCCTTTTGAGGGGAGGCTTATTTCATGGGTAGCACCTCCCCCTCTTTATGAGATTTGTTGATATATTTAATCTCAAATTTGTTTGAGTTGTGTTTTATCCTTAATAGATTTGAGTAAATATTTTAGAAGGCCTATAAGGCTTATGAATATATATTTTGGATAGAGGACAATATTTTCTTTATTAATTTTTATTTGATGGGATAATAGTCAAGGGAAAGGGGGGATAACGGTTGAGCACATTCTGTAATATTGATGACCCATCTATGGAATGAATGACTAAGATCTCTCACCTCACAAATCACCATTGATCGACAGTTCAGATTGAATCTTGTGAGACAACTAATGAAAACCCTAACTCAATTCTCTATAAAAAGGGGTAATCCCGCTTCATTCTAATCACTCTCCACTTCTCTCATATCTCTCTTCATAAGGGGCACGCCCCTCTCACTTCTCCCATCCCTCTCTAGCAAATACCTCACGCCCCACCTATACCTCTTCTCTCTCTTAATGGGCATACCCCACGTAGAGATAAACTCTCTCTCTCTCTTATTTCTCTCCCCAATATCTACTCTACTCTCTCTCCAGGAGTGCGTCTCTCATTCGAAGGGGAATTAAAAAATCGCATCTCTCCCAATTTTGTTCAAAGTCATAGGGATTAAGAAAAATAAAGAAGGGAGAGTTTTTGTCTTAATATTTTGGGGATTGATCACAAGAATCTAGCGTGAGCATAAGGGTTCCATTGAAGAGCTTGGCTGAAAATAGCTTTCCCGATTGAGATTGAATGAAGACCTTCGATCCCGTGCCATCGGATGGTGGTGACTTGGTGTGGGGTATAATAAGTCCGGTTGAAGTAATCTCCAACATTCTTTTTGTTTCTTGCATATTTAATTGTATAGTCTTTATATTCTCAAGCACAAGATTTGAGTTTATTTTCTTTGATTAAAGAAAATTGGTTCATTGGCATCAAAGTTATTAAGATCCTGGATTGGTAAATTTTTATTTTATTTGAAACAAAAGTTATTATAATAAGACTACTTACAAGTGATCTTTGCCAAAGAAAAGAATAGAAAAGTAGTGAGAAAAAAATAAAATCCTCAGTAAAGATCACACTGGTCGAACATTCAGCCCATATAGATAAATTAAGAACTTAAGATTTAAGAAGAAAAAGAGTCCCATAATTTATATATTGACGGACTTAACCCAGTATTTTCTTTAAACAAACAACAAAATGGTGGCCAGAGAGCTGGCATTTTTGGGTGGTTACAACAATCAACAAAAATAATATTGAGATTGTAATTTACAAATTACAATAATTATGTGATTATGTCCATCAATATTGTTACAATGTGAACACTTCTCATTTCCAACTTGTTCTTCTGTGCTATTCCCATTTCATGAGCAAAATAATACCCTCTCATCCTTCCTCTCAGATATTGGCATCTAAATCCAAAGTTGTAATGACTCTTCTCACACCATAACACATGCTCGACTTTGCCTCTTTTTGCTTACTTCGATCCATTGCCACTTTCTGCAAAAATTCCTTGACGCCTTGTTGACTTGCTTGCTGTGATGCCACATTTGAATCAAAAGATGGACTCACCAATAGTCCTTACATGAACAAAAACCATCGTTGAAATGGTGAAACCGAACACGATCCCTAACTAAAATATCTTTGTGATAGATTTTGGATATAAGCTTTGTCCATTCATGACAATCTGCACACACACGAAGGTTCTTCACCACCCTTATAGGCTCATCAAGGCCAAGCTTCAAGAGCCCAAAAGCAATGGCTAGCCTCTCACTATGATAATCAAGAGAGCTTTCCTTTTCTTCTTCTTCAATGTCATGCAACACTGTCATGGTATTTGCCAAGTGCCCTTCTAACTTCAATTTTTTAGAGATCTCGATCAACTTCACATAGATTTCCTCAGACATGGTGTGTGACCTATCGCCAGCTACAAACTCATGAACAACATGTTCACACTCAATCGAGCTCCATCCTGGCAATTTCCTGACACCCCTCTCACTCATCATCTTCCTTACCTCATCTACATCTTCCCACCGCCCTATCCGAGCATAGATATTTGATAAGAGCACATAATTCCCACTACATTCAGGCTCTAGCTCAAGCAATCTCTCAAGCGAAAGCTTACCTAGAGTTAGATCTCCATGGACCCTACAAGAACTCAGCATTGCTCTCCAAATAATAGCATTTGGTGAAACACTCATCTTTTCTATCATCTCCATTGCCTCATTGAGCCTACCTGCCCTACCAAGAAGGTCAATTATGCAACCATAATGCTCAATTTGCGGCTCGACCCCATACTCATTAACCATGATATCAAAACACAATAGGCCTTCGTCAACTAATCCTGAATGGCTACATGCACATAGTACCCCTACAAATGTGATCTCATCAGGCAAGACCTTGGCCCTTTTCATATCACCAAAGGCCATTAGAGCATCCTCTCCAAGCCCATGTATGGCTAACCCTGAGATCAGCGCATTCCAAATGAAGACAAATTCTTTGGGCAAGCCATTAAAGACCCTAATTGCACTCTCAATGCACCCACATTTAGCATACATGTCTATCAGTGCAGTACCCACATATGCGTTCAGTTGAATTCCAGCTCTCCTCAAGCCATTGTGTACATCCTTTCCGATATCGATCGTTCCTAAGCTTGCGCAAGCCGAAAGCACACAAACCATCGTGTATTCATTAGGCTGAACCCCTACTGATTTCATCTCTTGAAACAATCGAAGAGCTTCATTTGGCCTTTTGCTTTGAGAGTACCCACCTATCATGGTGGTCCAAGAAACCACGTTTCTTTCAGGCATCTCATCAAACAACTGCTTAGCCTCATTCATCATGCCCCACTTCGCATATCCGCTAATCAATGCAGTTTGAGAAACTAAATCTCTCTCTACCATTTCATCAAAGACTTGCCTTGCACTATCCAGCTGACGACAAGTTGCATACATATCCAACAAAGCAGTTTGCAAAACCAAATCAAGCTTGATTTCCTCTGATTTTAAGGCCTGCCCATGAAGAGATTTGCCCAAATTAAGCTCTTCAAAGCGTGAACATGCCTGAACACACGAGGTATATGTGTAACTATCTGGCTTGAAACCTTTTCTGCGCATTGCAATGAAGTAAGATATTGCTTGGAACCTGCTAGAGTGAGAAAGTAACTTGATGAGGATATTCCAAAGTATGACGTTGGGTTGCTTTAGATTGTTAAAAATAAGGGACGCATGGTTGGTGTCACCTAAAATTCCAGTCGCTTCGAGGAGTTTGGCGGCAACAAAGGGGTGCTGCTCAAAGCCCGTTTTGATGATGTAAGCGTGGGTTTGGATTAATTGGGGTGGAGATTTGCAGAGAGAGAGGAATGAGAGAATGTGGCTTTCTCTGGCTCTGCAGCTCTCAAAGCTGAAAGTGGAGTTACGCAGGAAATGGTCGTGTTTTCCGCAGACAAGAGGTGGGATTCTCATGAGAGAGACTGAGAGGGGACGGTGGGCTGCGCCGCCCGACTTGCGTTTCTGTTTGTGTGTTGCACAACTGCACTGCATGCCGTCGCAGTTCTATGCAAGGGAATAGCTCTCTCTACAGCTGATCCCCCACCCCCGCCCCCCAAAAGATTTTATAGTCATGCGGGAGCATTTTGTCCCTTTAATGCCTTAGGAAAAGTCGAATAAAAGAGTACTTTTAGTTTTGGGTAATTCAGTGGGGGAGACAGCCTGCTTATTTTTTCAAGTAAATTAGGAGTTACCTTTTTGAAAGTATGAGTGGGGTGATGTTAGTGGTAGAAATGAAAACCTCGATAGGGTGACTAGGATGTGGGGTGCTACCATTACGACCCCAGACCCTTCTCGAATATAATAGTAATTTTTGGACATCAAATTTTGTAGATTTGACCTCTTCAATCCAATAAAATTAACAAAAGGAAATTTCGTAATTGAACCGTCAAGGAGTGCATATAGTGAGTATCTAATAAATTTAATCCCTCAAGCAAAAATTCTAATTTACAGATGTTGTTTTATTTGAAATTTTGGATCCATCTTAATTATAACTATAACTAGATGATTATTTTCAAAATAAAAAAATTGGATTTTAGTTCTTGAGATCTCATTCCTTCAAAAAATTAGATGGTTCTAGTGCAAATCCAAAGATGCCCTTTTTTAGGCACATAAATAGTGAGACCTTCTTTTTTCTTTTTTGTTTTCCTTTGAGGTTGGTTGCAGTTATTGGAGATCACATCCCAAAATTTGAGATCTAAAAGATATTGGTGGTGTAAGTTTTACTCAAGGGAGTAAATGAATAGTATATTCTCTTGGGAGTAGCAAATTTTTTGGTATTAGAAAAAAAGATGTTTTTTCTCTAAGGCCTAGGCTTTATGAAAACAATGTAAAGCTTCACCTCTTATCCTAATTCAAAAAACACTTTGGGCATCGAAAATCTCTATAATAGCTTTATACTCAATTTCCAATACCAAAAATAAAAATTGAAGCTAAAAAAATGCACAGATCTTGCGAATCTCATCGTCAAAACTTTTTTCCAAATAATTTAGGTATGCTATATGAATCTTGGTCCACCATTCTGTCCTATTAGGAACATACCCATAAGTCCTCATATCTTTTCTCAATAATTCTAGCTATGTCATTTTAGCCCTACCCCTAACTCTTTTCTAGCCTTTTACTAGAACTAACTCACACTTCCTAACAAGTGCTATACTGGGTCTGCACCATACATGCCCAACCCACCAAGTCTACTATCTCTTATCTTATCCCCTATTGGTGTTACCCCTAAATTTTATCGAATATACTCATTTCGAATTCCGCCCCTTCTTGTCTTGCCACTCATCCATATCAATATTCTCATCTCTGCTATATTCATTCTATGGGGTATGATATGTGAATACTTATTTGTAGATCGAAATAGACGACCTAGATAATGTGTTATAATATATACACTATTTTTAGGGTTTGAAATCCTAATTTTTCACAACCATAATGCTCAAGGCCGAAGTGATTGATTGAAAGATTCTATGACACTAGAATTGCAATTTTTTTTGTCAAGTTTGAAGTGAGACTTTACTTATTCCAATAGTGTTGCAACCCTATGAAAACATTTTCCTTGGAAAAAATAAACTAATGTTTGAATAAGGATTATCTATTTTTTGAAGGGCGGGATCTAAAAGGTAGAAAAATCAATATTCAATTTTTTCATTTGAAAATAATCATCTGTTCCAAAATTTCGAACCGAAAGAATTCTAGGTCTTGTGGCTAAGGGAGTAGATGCACAGTATGCTCCCAAGGCAGCATTGTCTACTTGTTTTGTTATTATAAAACGGAATAAGGGTCCCAAAACATCGCAGGGGGGCGCTTCAGACTCTCGTTTTCCCGGGCCTTCCGAAAGGCACTCTTGAGCTCTCTTCCAGGTATTTTTCTTGATTATTCAAATTTATAGATTTTTAGATAATTAAATTGCTCAAAATCCGATTAAACATGGCCAATAATGACTATTTTGTGCATTTTTCTTCTAAACGAAAATTCTCATCCGGTTCTTGCATTTCAATTTGGTCAAAATGGTCACAAAAATGGAAAGGTAACACATTTTTTTAGTATATTTCCAAGGAATACCATTGTTTCTTACAAGTGGAGGATAATTATTCTCTTTATCATTAAATCAGAAAACTGTAATGGGTTTTGATGGCGTATGTTATAGTTGGGTAATAGTCTCCCCTATTGAAATGTGCGCTACAAAATGAGTTTTCCAGGTGATTATCTTGTTTCTTAGCGATATGAGAATCAATGCATTGTGTCCAAAATCTTGTCTAGTTGGAGAGTAGAAACCCATGCTACGTCATCATCATCGGAGCCTTTTCCCAACTATTTGGGAAATAATTGAACTTTGGGTTTTCCTGGGAGATCAGGGTTACAATTTGCTCATGTATCTATGGAGTTAATATTAGCATCATTCTTGTTTTTTTATCTTGTATTTCATGGCATGATGTAGGACATTGACGTTCGTTATCACTACATCTGTTATGAGAGATGTTATTTGGATTTTTTATCATTGTCTATTTTTTTGGGTAGTTTATCTGTAGATATCATATTTCGGATATAGTGTATCAATCCGAAGATATTATTTATTTAGAGAAAAGTATGGGTTTCATTGGAGAAAATCGTTTATTTGTTCGAGAAATATGTTTGAATGTCACCGCTTTCTCAGATTCCACTGTTTGGTGATCTAGACCGCCGGATTTTCTTTCTCTTTCATTACTTCGTGATGGCACAACTTCCCTATTCAATGGCTGTAAAAATATGAGCTGTAGTTTCCTGTATTATTGATGAAAATTGGGTAGGGGGCCTTCTCCCCCAGTGACTTACCCAAAAAAAAAAATAATTTTTTTTTAATGTTTTTGTTGAGTTACCTCTTTAGTCATGGCCAAATAAAACTTCTGACATCCAAAAGTATGGAAGAAAGAGTTTTTGTCCTTTTTTCTTTCAACTTTTTTTTTAGAATAACCATGCATGTTTCATTACTGAAATTACACAAAAAAGTTGTAAATAGACAAGTATTCAAACTATGCACATGATGATTGTCATTGAACAATATGTTTAATGTTAAACATGCATGGGTATTCCAAAATTCGTTTATCTTTTCACTCAATCATGGGTATACTAAATTTCATGACTGTTTTTTGAATTACAATGCATGGTGCAATTGTTGTATGAGTTATACATGGTTCTTCCATTCACGTGTTGAGTACCTGCAGTACCATAGGCAACATACTTTATCTTTAAGTTGAATTGGATCTTGCTTATCACTCGATTAATGCTGAACATATACGTGTTGAGTTCCTGCAGTACCATAGGCAACAAGTACCTAGTCTTGTTGGATGGATCTTTTGTTTGTTGAACTTTCACGCTCACTGACTTTGGATCTTTAATCTTCAATTATCAACTATGGTGCAATCAAGCCCGTGAAAAAAAAAAAAGCGATGAAAAGAGCTGTCTCCGATCATGGAGAAATGTTGACAATTTGCATTTTAAAATATTTTTGGCAGGTTTGCTCCATCCGTGAAGCAACATGGCTATGTATCATCTCAGTCTTTTTTTCTGCTCCACGCTAATTGGTGAGCGTAAAGCACCTTTGATACATGTGCAACTATAAGTTTATAAATTTGCCTTGGCATACATATGTTCGTGCATAACATACACCAGGTTTATTTATATTTTATTATTTCGAGATTTCTGCACCACACAAATTTACTCACAAATTGTTGGTTGTTTGCAGTGGTTTGGCTGGTATCTTCGGTTGATTCAATTGCAGTGCCAAGTTCCAATTGCTATGTCATTGATAACAGTAGCTACATTTATGATTTTGTATCCTATTTGCTAATATTTTGTCAGCTTATACTTATTTTTCTATGGCAAATTCTTTAATTTTAAGTTTATCACAATCGTCATTTTTATTTTATTTCTTTGACTTCAATGTTGCAAATTGAGCTGTTGTTCAGACTGAATGGATTGGTTTTCCTTTCGAATACAGTCAAAAGGTAACACATCTTCTTTTGAATCCTTGTTATTTTACCTATGTCAGGCCTCATACAAGGAACAATTGGCATTGGAAATGCACATGTATTTTCATGTCACTTTTTCAGTAATTGGATGTAATCATTGAAAATTGGTGGCATTCAATTTCCATAATTAAAGAAGTCATTGCCCTCCCTGGCGCACAGAACTTGTTTTGTGATTAATTTTGAGTCCAGTAGCTTCCCCTTTGATTCAGAGCATATATCACTTCAACTTACTGCTGGTCTTGATAATTTAGCCAACATTAGTGGCAAAATGCTACTATACATCATTGGATGTCTATTTACATTGGTTGCAATTGGTCCCCATTCTTGGTGTCACAGTAAGGTGG
This sequence comes from Amborella trichopoda, assembly GCF_000471905.2. The sequence goes on from NW_006497889.1 coordinate 1,212,259, forward strand.
TTTGTTGTTGGAATAGATTCTTCCTAATGGACGCCATATTCCTTTCAATATTATGGGGCCTCTCAACCATTCTTTATTTCAGTGAACATCATTGGGAATCCCGGTAGTTATTGTTTTCCTTTGTTTTGGTCTCTCCCCTTTGTTAAGATTGTGATAAATGAACGATTTTTGAGAAGTTAGGTCTTCTAAGGGCAATTACATATGTTAATACAAACTTGAATGTGGTAAGATATATGTGTATGTTATGATTAAACATGACATTAAGCATATAAACATGGATAATATGGGCTATTGGTTTTGCATACGACATTGACATTCCCCATCAAGCTGCAATTATGCAGAAGGTTTTGCTCACTTGATAATTAATTCCATTTATGATGCATGAATTATACACTGTTATGACTTCTTTTTGCTGGGAAGTCATTGAGAAAATTGAATGTTCAAATTACTGTGCTATAAGTTCTTTTTTGCAGGATTCAGACTTGGTTGTTCGATTTTGTAAAGACGTGGAGAGCAGATCGCAAATGGTATGACATAGTTTCTAAGGCAAGATTTGGTTTTGTTCATTGTATTATTTGATAATTGTACTTGTAATATAGAGGATGATAATCCATTGTGCATCATATGAGGGCATGTTTGTATTATATATTTATCTTGGTCGTCATTAGTTGTAAGACAGTCCAGTCATTGTGCCCAAATTCATATATATGTAAGACCTACTGATTCCGTTATTCATTAAGGTGCATTGTGACTCTCTCATCTTATTGGAAGTTTGGCTTATTTTCCTCAATGCTTTCCATATATGATGTAGGTACCATGTGGGCCCCACAATCTTAGGTGTGGGCAGTTGATGGGGTCCCGCAAGTCCATCAGCATGAGGGCCTGTAATTTCCAGCATGGACTACTAGTATCTATGTCATTTAATTGTAAAGAAAGTCCCAAAGAGAGTTAATGCATAGACGACGGTGAAATGTGGGAAACAATGTAAGAACTAAATAGGTTGGAAGTTTTTGTTGGGAGTTGATAGGGCTCGTAACTTGCCTAGGAAGTTGTACGGGCATCTAGGGAGTTGTAGGGATGTTTAGGAAATTTCCTGATATTTTATGGGAATGGTGCTGGGTTTTTAATATTTTTCTTGGAAAAGAAAAAACTCGATTATAAAAGGAATGGCATGCCAAGCTTTGACATAACGTAATACTCATTTTAGAATTTCAGAATAGTTCAAATTTGACTTTTGTGGTTGAGCAACATTCTACTGCATGTTCTGTACTTCTCCTCCTCCCTTTCTTGATTGTTCTTTCTCCTAACTGCTGTTTAGTCTTCCCTCTCCATTTGGTATCAGACCTTGAGTCCAGGCTTGGGGTACAATCTCTTCTTTTCCTAGTATAGTCTTCCTTCATGGTGGCGATGAGACCTAGAGGTATAGGAGGATGCAAAAACGATATGACGAACAACGCAAGAGATGATGAGTTGATGGAACTGTGGCGACAAGTTGAACAGTTGACAATTTGACCCGAGCTGCCAAGAAGAAGCCGTGGCTCTTCAAGTGATGAGTCCGATGTTAATCCCTTCACTAACAGATGACAACGCAAGGAAATTAGGGAAACCAGCATTAGGTTTGATATTAACTCCATCAAAATTGATTTGCCGGAGTTCCATGGTCTGTACACCTCAATGGGTTCTTGATTGGTTGAGTGCCATTGAGAAGTTCTTCGATTACAAGGAGACACTGGAGGAGCTTCATGTCAGGCTCATGGTGACGAGACTTCGAGGGTATACTGCAGCACGGTGGGATAAAGTTCAGTAGCTTCGCCTTTGGAAAGGGAAGGCCTAGGTCCCGTACTGGGAGAAGATGAAGTCCAAGATGAAGGAAACGTTCTTACCCGTCGATTACAAGTAGGTATGTTTCTCCCAATCTAATAGTCTTCGTCAAGAGGGCAGAAGTGTGTCTGAGTAATCCGAACAATTTTGCAAACTTACAATGTGCAATGACATCCAAGAAATAGAGGAACAACTTGTTTTGAGGTATGTTGGTGGATTGCGCTTGTCAATTTGTGATGAGGTGGAGATGCATCGCTTATGAAGGATCGACAACACTTACCAATTGGCATTGAGAGTCGAAGCTAAACTTGGCCGAAGCAAAGAGGTGTGTAGAACCTCGTGGCCCATACAAGGATGACAATCCAAAATTGAGAGTGGAAATGCCAAAGGAGCGAAGATGTTCCACAGAACAACATAATGGCCAAGAAGGGCCAGCCTACTCGAGAGGCTCATAAGGCTAGTTAACATGCCAATTGCTTGCTTTAAGTGTGGCCAAATTGGTCACCTATCTAGTGAGTGTCCCGGTAGGCGGTTTGACACCTGTGTCAACCTAGCGGAAGATAATGGAGGAGAGGAGTTCATGGAGGACAGCTTGGTAGTTGGAACCCATCTATGATGACAAACCAGGTTTGGCACGCTAAAAGTTTAGCCTGAGGTTGGAGAGAGCTTGGTGAGCTTTAGCCACTCCTAAGGCGGACCTTGGAGAGGACTGGTGACGATTGAGTATTTCCAAAACCTGTTGCAAATCTAGTGGCAAGGTGTGCACCACAGTTATTGATGGTGGCAATTATAAGAACATTGTCTCACAAGAGATGGTGGACAGGCTCAAGTTGAAAACTGAACAAGACCCAAGGCTATTACGAATAGCATGGTTCAAAAAGGGCAACGAGGTGAAAGTTAATAAATGAAGCCTTGTTTCCTTGTCCATGGGTAAAGAAATCACAATTATGGTGCGTGTCATTCGTATGGGCGTATATCACATACTTCTCAGAAGGCCATAGCAGTTCGATGGGCGTATCACGCCTATGGTCGTCCGAACACATACAAATTCCAAAATGGGTAATATGGAGGTCGTACTCCTGCATAGCAAGAAGGAAGGTGGTCGCAAATCTGTCCGAGAGTAGGGCAGCAGATTTCTCACATTGTCTAAACTTATGGAGAAATGCAATGGGAGTGGAGCTATGTTCACTTTGGTGGCTAAAGAGCAAGTTGAGCGCACTAACTTGCTCCACAAGTATGCCTTGTGAGTTGAAACCCCTTATAGAGGAATTCTAGGACATCTCCCTTGATGATGTTCCAAGAGTACTTCCTCCTCTAAGGGATATTCTGCATCACATAGACTTGATTTTGGAAGCAAGCTTGCCAGACAAGGCTCAGTATCCCATGAGCCCAAAAGAGCATGAGGAGCTGTATTGGCAAATCGCGGACTTACTAAAAAAGGAGTTCATTCGAGAAAGCATGAGTCCTTGTGTAGTGCTGGGCTCATTGACCTCAAAGAAGGATGGTTTGTGGCGATGTGCATTGATCGCTGCACCATCACCATCAAATGCCCCTTCCCAATCCCGAGGCTTGATGACATTCTAGACATGTTGGGAGGCACCCGAGTATTATCCAAAATTAACCTAAGAAGTGGATACCACCAAATCCGAAACAAATATGGTGATGAGTGGAAAACAGTGTTCAAAATGCTTGCTAGTCATGCTATTCGGCCTCACCAATGCCTCTAGTACGATATGCGAGAAATGAACCAAGTGCTTTGACCCCTCATTGATTAGTTTGTTTTTGTTTATTTTGATGACATCCTTGTTTATAGCCGAAAACAAAAAGAGATGTCGATCATTTTACGGTAGTTCAAATGAACTTAGAGCTGAAAAGCTTTACATTTATCTAAAACAAAAAGTGCTAGCCAAAACCAAATAGAGATGTCGATCATTTTAGGGTAGTTCAAATCAACTCAGAGCTGAAAAGCTTTACATTTATCTAAAACAAAAAGTGCTAGCCAAAATGAATTAGAGATGTCGATCATTTTAGTGTAGTTCAAATCAACTTAGAGCTGAAAACTTTACATTCATCTAAAAAACAGTGCTGCTATGACGGGTTGCGTGGTCTTTCTAGGCTTTGTATTGATCTCTTCAAGTGATAGGGCATATGATAACAAAGTTAAGACAATCCAAGATTGGCCAATGGCCAAAACGCCCATGAGGTGCGGAGTTTCCATGGACTGTCCTCATTTTATTGGTGTCTTATCAAATATTTGATCACCATTGCAGCACACTTAATGGAGTACTGGAAAAGAGAAGAGTTCCGATGGTCGCCAACTGCGAAAAAGTGTTAAGAATATGTATTGAAATGTATAATGTATACTGTAGGCATTTTATATTATGTTTTGTACCATGATGCCATAATCTTCATAGTCAAGGGCTAATCATACAATGTATACACACACACAAACTTAATAAGAGATGCATGCACCCCAAAGTCAGATCTCAAGGGGGATTTCACGCACTCATCTCTCTCTTGTTGTTTATCTCTTTCTCTCCAAGACGAACTTTATCTATCATGGTATCAAGGCTTGTTTGAAAAATACTAGATCTTTAAGGCGCTTCAAGGATCTTTTGCTACTGTCTTTTCCAATTTTCTCTTCGTGAACAGCAGCCACTTTCTTCAGACTTCTCTTGGTAAATAGTAGTCATTCTTCTCCACTAGAACCCTAACAAAACGTTGTATCTCCTCTTCTATTAAACTCTAATTTTCTCTCTAACACCTCTGATCTTCTATCAGTCTAAATATCTTCTTCAATACCTTAGATATCTTTGAAACCCTATTGTTCTTTTCTGTTTTAGGGTTTCATTTTCTTTTTCACCCAACATCCTCGAAAGGCTAGATTTACTAGATTTAGTCCACAAATTCTCCCTTAGGAATAAGTCCTCCCTTAGGAAAAGATCTATTCTTATTCAAAATCCCAAAAACCTCACTTGAAAGGCTAGCTTTACTAGATTTAGTTAACAAATTCTCCCTTAGGAACAGATCCTGCCTCGTGTTTGGTTCCTTGGAAATAGGTATCCTAGGGAGATGCCTCTCATGGAATTGGCATCTCCTAGAACATATGTGTCTGCTATTTCGATAACATTTGGTAAGAAACCTGAAAGATGTCTGTCCATTGTTTGGAATGCCTGGAGACTTCTAGAAATATTATATAATAAATAGGCATTAATTATTGCATATAATGTATGTTAATTATATATTATAATTATAATTACTTATATATCATTATATATAAGTAATTTGTATGTTACAACAGATATATGTTTATAATTATTACATATAACTAATGTTGTTTATATTTATTATATATTAGTTATTATATATTTTATTATGTATGCTAATTATTTATAAATATATATAATATGTACAATATCATATATTTATATATTATATGTAATATAATAAATATAGATTGTATATAATATACATATTATTTTATTACTATATAATTATTTATATAATTAGTGCATATAATTATATTGTTATATAATTATTTATATAATTATTACATATAATTATATTTATTATATATTAATTAATATATATTAAAATATCATATTTGTGTATATTTTATTATATATATATATATATATTAAAATATCATAATATAATAACGTATTGCAATAATTATTATTATAATTATCAATAATTAATGTTAATTATATTTATTATATATTAAAATATCATCATATTATAGCATATTAATATTATTATATATTAATTATTATATATAATATATTAATTATATATTATAATATGAGTAATGATCTTATGAGACGCTCCCACACCCATGTGTGCAAGACCCCAAAGGATCACCGTTAAATTTAGCATAGATCTCTAGAAAAGTCAAATCCTACACCCATGTGATAACTTTTCTAGATATCTGTGTCAAATTTATTAGTGATCCTTTGGGGTCCTGCACACATGGGTGTGAGAGGGTCTCATAGGATCATTATTCTTATAATATTATATGCAATACATTAATTATATGTTATAATATTATATATCTTTTATAACATACAAATTATAATATTATATATCTATCATAACATACAAATTCCTTATATATTGCATGTAATATTACTTATATGTTATAATATTATATATCTATTATAACATACAAATTCCTTATATATAGTAATATATAATTAATTATCTAATAACTATAGTTATATATCATCATCATCATCATCATCCAAGCCTTATCCCAATTATTTGGGGTCAACTACAGGAATACTGTTCTTTTATTCTTCTCTATCAAGGGCTATACAATTACTATAATTATATATAGTTAGGTTCATTATATATTAATATATATTAATTATGGGTTATTTTATGGTGCTCACATTGTAGAGCATTTTACAATTGTACGAAACAAATTTCGGACACTTATATACCCTTGTTTTATACACGGAGCATTTTTTTTAGTAAGGGTAGTTTTGGGCATTAGGAGGGGTGTGACATCACCCACATGGAGCATTAACTTAGAGTTGTTTGGTATAGTAACTTAGCTTAAGGAAGTTAAGTGACAAAGTCTCAGAGACAAAGTCGCAGAGCCAAAGATCAAGGAAAGTTAGAGTTGTTTGCTATAGTGACTTAGCTTAAGGAAGTGAAGTGACAAAGTCTCAGAGACAAAGTCCCAAAGAGGCTAGAAACCTGTAAGGACCAGAAGAGGCAAGGTAGGGGCTGTGTCCTGTTGACTCGTCTTCTTGCTGGCTTGTTACAAGGCTAAATTAAGAAGTACTTACTATCCTAATGGCAAACTTTTTGAGATATTTGTCTCATGCCTCTAGTAGTACTATGTCATCATCATCTACTTCTAATTTGCTGAGGGTTAATAATAGTGCTGAGGTAATTATTGAAGACATTGAAAAACGATTAAACAATTGGAATATACCAAAGGTACCAATTAAAGATGTATATCGTAAAGGTACTTTCAGTTTTAAGATCGATTATGTCATAAAAGCTGTGGAACAAACAATCCCCGTTAATGAGTCTTAGAATTGGTTTGAGCTATTATCAAAACATATGCTAAATGAACACATGAAGAAAAAACATAACTATATTCATATAGTATTAATACAAGTGGGTATCAAACCATTAGTAAGGACGGGATTGAACAATTCAGTCTTCTTCTGTCTAAGAGATATTCCTTATTAGGAATCGTTGAGTCCAGCTTCAGTGACGGGCCAATATATTTTAACTGCTTTCCTAACTTCTCCATCTCATTAATTGATAAAAACATCCTGAAGGTATTGACCTTGAGTCTTAAAACCCAAGGGTTTAATATGGAAACGGGTTCACATAATCTAGCCATTGTTTACAAAATTTGTTATAAAGCCATGATAACCATCTTTCCTGATGCAAAAAGGATAGATGAGAAAGGACATACAGTCTTTTTTCAGACAAATATTGAGATATCCAACCTGATAGTTCTTGGAACCATCTCTTGGAATGAAATTAGACTACCTGAAAGGTGGAACCTGCAGGAGGAGGTTCCTCCTCAGCCTCTTGAAAATAAAGAGGTAGAACAAGTAATTGAATATTCTAATGGAGAAGTAGAAATACATTTCAATCCCTTAAGACGGACAAGGATTAATCTAGCTGATGTGCCCCCTAGGATACCAGCTAGGGCTTCGTATTCATCGGTGGCTCAGACTGATTATGAAAAGGAACATAATAATATTGATCTGGAAGGATTTAAAACTACCCCAGAACAGGTCCAAAGGTCTTACTATAGGGTAGAAACTGTAGGATCCTCACCCAAAGCCCCTACATCTCCTTCTTTCTCTGATATGAATTTAGGAATTCATGTTCTAAATAAAGAGGAGTTCAGAATAAATAAAGAACTTGTTATTAATGATTTCCATTCAGAAAACAATAAGGCAATAAAAAATTGGTTTATACAAAATTTTGATGAAAAATTTAGAAGGGAAATCCATAAACAACACTACGACTTGATGAAAGAAAAAAGAAAAAACTTAAGCTTTTTCAAAGGGTTGGAATATTATTGCGGGAAAAGAAGAATAAAAATTCCTGAATATGAAAAGCAGATAAAGACCCTTGATAAAATATACCAATCTTTTACTACTAAAGAAGGAGTAGTAATACAATCCATTCATCCACCAGATGAATCTCTGGAGTCCTTATAAATCTGAATATAAAAAGCTGGATGTTCTCCTTACAGTAGAATGTATAAACCATCTAGTGGAACAAAATAATTATACAAAACTTTATCTGAGATCATTGGGTAACCAAACAACACGAATAGAAAACATGGTAAAAAAAGAAGGATCAAGTAAAGAGGGGGAAAACACCCTTAAAAAAGAAAGACCAGAGTCTAATAAGACTGTTGTGATGTTTAAACTAACTCCATAATTATTAAAAACCTTTAAATTAAACCTCAATTTATTCAGAGGAAGAAATTGCAAAGATAGAAAATGCTTTCCCCAATGTAAATAGGATTGCCTATGGGACTAAACCTGTCCTAACTATCTCCACTAAAGCATACTATCTTATATCCTCCCCTGTGGATCTCCAATTTGAGGAGGATACCTTGGGAAATAATAATGCTGAATATAGTGGTAGGACGATAGTTGAATGGAACATAGATGAAATGTCCGAATATCAGATAATAAACCTTATGAAACACATTACCATGTATGCAACGACCACTAAAAGCCATGGTAACCGGGATCCATAAATTGCTAAAGCCATAATAACCGGATTTACTGGTCAACTAAGAGGTTGGTGGGATTTTGTTTTAGATGAGACAACAAGATAACAAATACTAAATGCTAAAAAACAGTGGATCATATTCACTGAACCAACACCAAGAGTCAAACAAGAGAGCCCGGTAAATGAAGATGATGCAGTTAATACACTGCTCTATACCATTACCCTTCACTTTGTAGGAAGTACTGTCCTGCAGTTTGATAAGACTAAGGACCAATTATCAAAACTCAGATGTCGTTTTGGTCAAGGTTACTAACTAGAGAAGGCGCCAGAGCCGATTATTGAAAGGAACAGTTTATAACAGGACTTCCTAACTTATTTGCTGAAAAGGTTAGGACAAGACTAAGAAACAAACATAATGGGATAATACCATATAACCAATATACCCTAGAAGAGTTATCTGCAGAAATCTGTGCAGAAGGATTAGCTCTATGCACAGATCTCAAGCTAAGCAAACAACTTGAAAAGGATAGAATGACCGTTAAAAAGCTAGGAAATTTCTGTGAATAATATGGTTATAAGCTCTTAAAAGCAGGGCATTTGACAAGACAAAAGTCTAAAGACAAATTAATAAACAAATTCTATAAAAAAAAAATGAAATAAACCATTTAAAAAGAATAAAAAGTCTAGGTTTCCTATGGAAAGGGAATCAGAGGAAAATTCCAGTATGTTATAACTGTGGCAAATTAGGGCACTACAAAAACAAATGCAGAATCGAGAAAAAAAATCAAGTCTTTAGATATTGAGGACAGCCTAAAAGAACAGCTTTGCCAAATATTTCTAAAAAATGTTTTGTTTGAAGAAACATCTGATGAAGAACCCATAATAGGTAGCATTGAAGATGAGCACTTGATAGTTTTTAGCATAGAAGAGGAGTCCTCTGAAACAGAGGAAGAAAATGAGGATAAAATGGATGTGATTGTAATTACTATAAAGCTATTCTCATTATGAATGGGTTAGGAATAAATGTCTTAACTAATGAGCAAAATCTTATATTAGAAAGAATAGATAAAATTGAGGATCAGCAGGCTAAAAAAGAAGCCTTGCATAAATAGATCCAAATGGCTACAGAGAATCCTAAGCCAAAGCCCCTGGTTCAAAACCAACAAGAGCCATATAGTTTCAAAGAAATATTAAATAGGGTTCACCAAAAACCTAATATTTATAAAGAACCTACCATCCAAGATCTTAAGCATGAACTCAATGAAGTTAAACATGAATTGGTAACTCGTAAAAACAGAGTACAAGTGCTCGAATTGGCTAATACCCATCCTCAAAAGGGGGGAGAAGATGATTTAAGAAGTGAAAAGTCCTTTGAAGATCTGATAGAAAACCTTCAATCGGAATAGATGATCCCCAAGTATCAGGGACAAAAGAAATCGGATCGAATGTCAATACTCTACAAAAATTGACATATATTAACATGGTTGATAGAGTAGTAACCCAAAAATGGTATGCTTTGGTTACCATAGTAGTTAGTAAAGAATATAGTTTTAAATCTTTTGTCCTTATTGATTCAGGTGCAGATTTGAATTGCATTAATTAGGGATTAGTCCCTACAAAATATTTTGATAAGACAACTCAAATATTGAATACTGCTGACGGAAGTAGAATAATTATTAAATATAAACTTTCAGAAGCGGCAATATGTAATAATGGAAAATGTTTTATAATGCCATTTATTATCGTTAAAAATTTAAGTCAACCAATAATACTTGGAACACCATTTTTACATATGTTGTATCTTATCATAAAACTCGATGAGACAGGAATCGAATCATAAATAGATGGATATAAGGTTAAGTTAGAGTTTCTTGATAAACCTAAAATCCATGACATAAACCTTATTAAAAATCAAATAGAAGGGAAAGAAAAGTTTTGCTATCTCTGAAAGAAGAGATTAAATGCAAAAGTATTAAAGAAACATTAAAAAATCCAAAACTTGAAAAGAAATAAGTAATTTCCAAAGAAAATTAGAACATGAAGTATGTTATGAAATCCCAAACGCCTTTTGGAATAGAAGGCAGCATGCGGTAGAATTACCCTATAAGCTAGATTTCAACGAAAGGCAAATCCCTACAAAATCTAAACCAATTCAAATGAATAGTAGATTATTAGAAATCTGTAAGAAAGAAATCAAAGAGCTCCTCAACAAGAAGCTCATTAGAAATAGCCACTCCCCATGGAGTTACCGAGCTTTCTATGTCGAAAAAGTAGCTGAATTGGAAAGACGGGTCCCAAGGCTTGTTATCAATTATAAACCTTTAAATAAAGCTTTAAGATGGATAAGGTACCCAATCCCTAACAAAAGAGATCTGTTTAATCGATCAAGCAACGCCACTATTTTTTCAAAGTTTGATATGAAGTCTGGGTATTGGCAGGTTCAAATTTCTGAAAAAGACAAATATAAAACAGCTTTTGCAGTACCATTTGGCCACTATAAATGGAATGTTAGGCCGTTCGGATTAAAAAATGCACCTTCTGAATTTCAAAATATTATGAATGACATTTTCAACTTATATACGCATTTTTCCATTGTATATTGATGATGTGTCAATATTCTCTGAAACAATAGAGCAGCATTGGAAACACCTTAACATCTTCCAAAAAGTTATTAAGGATGCAGGATTAGTCGTGTTCGCGAAGAAAATTAAACTCTTTCAAGCCAAGGTAAGATTTCTCGGTCTCAACATATATTAGGGAACTATTGTTCCAATTGAGAGGGCTATTGAATTTGTTAGCAAGTTTCCTGATCAAATTAAAGATAAAACTCAGTTGCAAAGATTTTTAGGGAGCCTAAATTATATTGCTGATTTTTATAAAAATTTGGCCTTTGATGGTACCTTATCTGAAAGGCTAAGAAAAAATCCTCCTGAATGGGCAGAGGAGCACATTCTGGCAGTCAGAAAATTAAAATTAAAAGCCAAATAATTGTTGTGTTTGGCCATACTTCATCCAAAAGCATATAAGATAATTGAAACATATGCTTCTGAGATAGGTCTTGGTGGTGTCCTAAAGCAAAGAATGGCAGGACAAAATATGGAGCAATTGGTTAGATATACCTCCATGGTCTGGAAGCCAGCACATCAAAACTACTCTACTATAAAGAAGGAAGTGCTAGCCATAGTCCATTCCGTCACCAAATTCGAAAGTGATGTATTAAACTAAAAATTTCTTATTAGAATAGACTGTAAGTCTGTTAAAGAGATTCTAATAAAAGACGTTGAAAACTTCGCATCCAAGCAGATATTTGCTAGATGGCAAGCTATACTCTCCACTTTCGATTTTGAAATAGAACATATTAATGGATCTAAAAATTCTCTACCTGATTTTCTGACTGGAGAATTTTTGCAGGGCTAACAAAGGAAAGAAGACCTTAGCTGAAATCGAAGCCTCAAGGGAAATAGTGCCCAAGGAAACAGGATCTTCGTCCTTATACGGGACTCTGAATAAAGAAATAGTTATATCTTGCCCAAATACTTCTTGAAGGACTTATAGTCCCCAAGATGCTCAAAAGGCTTATAGCCCCCAAAATTAATCGTTTTTAGAAACATATAATATCTCTCTTATTATAATAGAGAATGATCATTTGACTAAAACACCATCAGAAATTGCTGCCATATATCTTAAAGACCATATGCACCCCATGAGTATTATGAAAGCATCCTGACTGAAACGAAGTCGGTATTCATTCATCATTATTACAGAAACACTTCTGACAAGACATACTCAAAGTTGCAAATACTAAAAATCATCTCTTATAGGGATTGGGGATTTGATCCTCTAAAGACGAGATGTCTAAGCAACAGAAGCCTGAAAATAAGGACTTACAATTATTATGATTATATCAAAGCATGGAACATGATATTGCGCTACCAGAATCAAGCTGAAACACATAGTTGGTTTATGCAATTTAAAATAAAATCCTTAAAGGATTTTCCCAACTGGTTTAAAGATTGGTTCCTTACATGGGGATCTAAACTACATATATTACCAGGAGACTTAATCGAATCTCAAAGAATGTTTAGTGAATATGATAAAAATAACCGTAAAAGAGTATGCACTTATATTTTGTCGCCTTATATGAGGTACTCTGGATTATGAAATGATCTTATGAGATCTAAAACGATAGCAATATTAGATGAGATTATATCCCAGAATTGCAACGGAAAATACTTGTCCATTGGTGGGATAGATACATCTATATTTCTCTAAAACCTTAGAAACTAACTCTTGAAAGATTCTCAAATCCCAATGATCTTGAAACCAAGGACCTCAATCCTGAATCAAAGGAATCAGAAAATGATCTCGTAAAATATGTAGCAAATTTACAAAAACAAAACCCTAAATTGTCCAAACAAGAGCTAAAAAGACAACTCCTAATAACCTTAGCGGTAGAAGAAATAGAAGATATGTCTACCTCAGTCGGATCAGTAAAAGAAGACAATGATGAAGGACCAAATAGAGAAATGTCACCTTTTTCTCAACCATACGAATAGACCGTATGAATAAATAATGGGACGAATCGACTCCAAACTATCCAGAACACGTGTCCCAGAAAAAAGCATAAGACATGACCAGGTGATCGACCAAAAGAATCCACTGTAGCCACCATCACATGAAAGTACGGTGAAGAATCTGTGGACTTAATAGAGTTTGAAGTCCACCGACACCCCTGGAGGACTTAATATGGTTTGAAGTCCACCAACACCAGGGGATCGAAGGCTATAAAAGGCATGCAAAACCTCCCAAGAAGACACCATGCAGCTTACCCTCGAGCTTCCCTCTCTCTTTAAGTTCTCTATTCCTTCTCTTTGAGTCCTCTACCTTCTCTCTCTCTCTCTCTCTCGCTCTCTCTCTCTGAGAAGTTTCCTTTATATCTGGTGGTGTGTCATCAGCTATTGTCTACGGTCCGTCTTCTACAGTTCACTTTTCCCTATTATGTAAGTTCATGTGTATCAGTAGTTTGTGCTTATTTTTAGTAGCTTGTAGTTGTTTGTGTGTATTTTGTACTTGTGCTTATTTGTAGTTTGTGTGTGTGTGCTTATCTACGCATCAGTTTCTATTATAGTAGTTTGTGTTGTGCTTATTTTGTTTCTATTATAGTAGCTTGTGCTTATTTTGATACCAAAACAAGACAACAAATACTAAAGGTGGAGCGTCTATTTTAAGAGTGAGGATCAAAGGGTCTTGGTGAAGGATGATGATGAGGTCAACGAAAGGTGGAGAGTCTATTTTAAAAAAATTATTAAGTGACGAACACAATGGGAGCATAGTAGTAGATGAGATTGTTGGTACAAGTGAAGGGGGAGGTCATAGATACATTCATAGGATTAGGACGTTGGAAGTGAAAGAAGCCTTGAAAAGGATGAAGAGCGGAAAGGCTTTAGGACCCGATGGTATTCTGATAGAGGTTTGAAAGTGCATGGGAGAAATTGGCATTGATTGATTAACGAAGTTGTTCAATAAGGTGTTGAGAACAATAAAAATGTTGGACGAATGGAGGAAAAGTATTGTGGGACCTTTTACAATAACAAAGGGGACATACAAAATTGTGCAAACTATTGAGGGATCAAGCTTATGAGCCATACTCTGAAGCTCTAAGAGTGAGTCATTGAGGAACGATTAAGGCATAAAACAAGTGTATCTGAAAACCAATTTGGTTTGTTGCCAAGAAGGTCAATAACTAAGGCTATTTTCCTACTTAGGCAATTGATTGAGAAGTTTAGCGCGGAGGGAAAAGACCTCCACATAGTCTTTATTGATCTAGAGAAAGCTTATGATAGAGTGTTGCGAGATTTGATTTGTCAGGTGTTGGAAAAGAAAGACGTCTCTAGACACTACATCGACTTGGTGAGAGACATGTACGATGGAGCGGTAACTAGTGTACGAACAACTAGTAGAGAGACGAGTGAATTTTCAGTGACAATAGGTTTAGATCAAGGGTCAGCATTGAGCCCGTACCTCTTTGTCTTAGTTATGGACGACTTAGCTAGCCATCTACAGGATGAGGTACCGTGGTGCATGTTGTTTGGTTATGACATAATTTTGATTGATGAGACCCGAAACAATGTCAATATAAAGTTAGAACTTTGGAAGGATGCTCTAGAATCCAAAGGTTTTAAAATTAGTCGGACTAGGACAGAGTATACGGAGTGCAAGTTTAGTAATAAAAGGAGTAGAGACGAGGAAGTAGTTAAGATTGATGGTCAAAAAGTACAAAAAAGATTGCATTTTTGATATCTTGGGTCGACAATCCAGGAAAATAAAAAGATCGAGGAAGATGTTGCACATGGAATTAAATTTGGGTGGGCAAAGTGGAGATGTGTAATTGGAATTTTATGTAATCGCCGCTTACCAATGAGGCTGAAGGGAAAATTGTATAGGGCAGCGGTGAGACTAACTTTGCTCTATGGGGCGGTATGTTGGGCAGAGAAAAAACAATATACCCATAGAAT
>NW_006497889.1:1227589-1277344 GCF_000471905.2 Amborella trichopoda
AAATGAATCCATTCGAGAGAATTTAGGCGTGGCACCAATAGGCGATAAAATGAGAGAGAGTAGACTTAGGTGGTCTGGCTATGTGTTGTGCCGACCAAGTACAACACTTGATAGGAGGTGCGAGTTAGGTCCAGTGGAGGACTGAAAAGGGCAAGGGGTAGGCCCAAAAGGATGTAGTTAGAAGTAGTTCGAAAAGATATGTGAACTTATGGCCTCATTGAGGATTATGATCTTTAATAGAGCAAAATGGAAAACCATGATTCATGTAGCCGAGCACAATTAGTTGGGAAAAGGCTAACATGATGATAATGATAATGATTTTCATAAACCAAATTGTTCATTGATAAGGGTGGTGAGTTCTCATCTCATACATTTAAGCACTATTTAAGGAATAGCAGGATAGAACAATAAATTTTGTGTTTGCACATTCCACAACAAAACGGAGTGGCAGAACGAAAGCACCACCATATTGCAAAACAAAAGCACAACAAAACGTGAGGCCCATGCACGTGTGTGCGTGTGTGTGTAGTGCGAAAAGGAACCAACAAAGAGAGATTTTAATCGACAAAGAAGGGTTGGAGCACCTACCTCGTCATTTGGGTTTCGGGGACGTGCAGGTGATTCGTCCTCTTAGATCATTTCGAAAGCCCTCCGGCTGTTCTCGTAGCGCGGTTTGAATTCGGCTCTCGCATTTTACTGCAGAACACTTGGATATGCACACTAAAAATGGCCTTTAGGGTATACCTTTTGGGATCTCCTCCAATTGGTAATTATATGGTAGATTGGGGGCATCTAGCCTAGGGGTTAGAGTAATAGAGAAGAAGAGTAAGAGATGGAGAAGAAAGAAAAGGAAGAGAAGTGGGAGTGGGTTGATGAGAGTTTGGTTTAGAGGTAAGAAGAAGAAGGTTAGATAAAAGAAGTGAAGGGATGACTCAAAAATTGGACACCTTCCCGGTGTAACCTCTCCTAAGAGGTATTACCGGAGACAAGGAAAAGTACCAGGCTCAAAGCTTTGGTACCTAGAGAATTGGAAAAGTGGAGTTATGGGACGTGGCCCGTAACTGTTACTTACCCAAAGAGCCCCCTAAAACGTGATCTAGGGGGCCAAAATTTCTTACAGCTCGAACACTGTGTGATCCGGTGGTTGGAGTAGTGTAAGGGTTAAAACTCTAATAAAAGCTATCTCAGGATGACCCCAGCCCGAGTGATCAAGTGCAAGAGAATCAGTGTCCTTTATAGCTCGACAACACTAAGTTAACTAATGGTTAGAGTAGCAGTCCGACAGTTAGAATCCTAAGAAACTATCTCAAGAAAACCCCGGTTCGAGTGCTCAAGGGTGAGAGAAGACATGAGTGAGAAGAGTGAGAATAAATAAATAATGGTGGAGGTTGGGAGAGAGATAAAGGGCAGAGAGAGTGGAGGAAGAGAGAGAGAGAGAGAATGAGGGAGAGGTTGGGATGAAGAGAAGATAAGGAAAGGGAGAGATGAAAGTGAGGGAGAGAGGGGTAGAAAGAAGATAAGGAGAAGGAGAGACGAGACAAAGGAGGGGGGATAGAGATTAAAAGAAGAAAGAGGGAGATAGAGATGAAAACGTGAGAGAGAGAAAGTGGATAGACTTTTTAGGAGGGAAAGATTTGGAGAGAGAGTGGGCAAAATAAGAGAGAGAATAGTTGCATAAAGGAGAGAGAGAAGAGAGGGTGAATGAAAGAGAAAGGGAGAACGGAGAGAGAAAATTTAGGAGGAAGAGAGATTGAGAGGGGGCAGTTGCTCGAGCGAGAGTGGAGAAAGGGGAGAAAGCAGAAAGAAGAAACGAAAGTCACGGACCCACTGTGGGTTCGTGCAAAGTAGGAAGAGAGGAGAGAGTGAGGGAGAGTATGAGGGAATGAAGGAGGGGGTGACGGAGTGCAGACGGACCCACCCTTGGCTCGGGTCCGTGACATAGGAGGGAGAGAGAATGAGAGGATACGGGAGAAAGAAAGGGGTAGCAACTCTGCTACTGTCCCGTGTCCCATGAAGGTGGGGAGAGAGAGAGAGGAGGGGGAGAGAGAGATTGAAAAGAGGAGAGAGAGAAGATGAGGGAGAAAGAAAGGGGCAACATCCCTACTGCTGTCCCGTGCTTCGAGAGGGAGAGAGAGATTGAAGGGAGACAGACTTGCCCCTTGGGGTGCAGGTCTGGGACAAGGAGAGGGAGAGAGAGGGATGGAGAGAAACAGTGGTGCTGGTCCGTGCAACCGAGAGAGAGAGAGAGACAGAGAGAGGGAAAGGGTGGTGCACGGACCTGTTGCTGGTCCGTGCAATTGAGAGAGAGAAGAAGAGAGAGAAAGAGGAGGCTCGAACCTGCTATCGATCCGAGAGAGAAAAAGAGAGGGAAAGAGAAAGAGAAAGGGAGAGGAGGGAGAGGAGAGAGAGTGGACTTAGGTGGCTCGGGTTTAGTGCACCTTCAACAGTCCCGTTGCATGCACTGGAGAGAGAAGCCTTGGTCTTTGTGAGTCAAGGCTAGGGTCTAGGCTTAGGTGTATGGCTTAAGTAGGTTGGGGTAAGATATGCTGTATGGAAATTAGAGTATATAGGTTGGGATGGTATGAGATAAGGTAGAGTGTAGGAAAGCTAAGGTGTATGGGGTACTATGGTGTATGGAATAGGGTAGGGTATAGGAAGACTAAGGTAGAGTGTAGGGTGTATGGAGTAGGATTGGGAGTTCTAGGGTCTATAGGAGCTAGACTGTATGGGATAGGATTGGGAGTTGGGAATCCTAGGGAAGTCGGAATTTTGGGGTAGGGAGTAAAAGGTTCCTAAGGGTATTTTCTCTCTCTAGGAATTGTTTCTCTCTCCTCTCTCCTTAAGTCTTGGATTTGGAATCAAAGCAAAAGAACAAGCCTAAACCTTCAAGTTCTTCTCATTAATTCTCAAGAATTTTCAAGTCTCCAAGGGAGATTCCAAGAGCTCTGCTACAAATGACTTAAGTTCCTTATATATAACAACCCCAAAACAAGGGTGGATTGCTCAAAAACAACCAAAATTGTAAAAAAATAGACATTTAATGAATTAAAATATTAATCCCGTGTTTGGATCAAATGACCAAAATACCTTTCAGCACTTTTCAACAAATGACAAAACCATCCCTCCATGAGTGGCATCTTGCCATTGCTAAGCCTCGGGAGCTTTTTTTGGACGTTTACGGTGGAAATTCGAGCGATCAAAAGTCGTAGAATCGATGCTTGAACATAACGCACGTTTTAATACCCTTTGATCGTCTTGAAATGGATTTTTAAGGAAGAACCCATATTCCAGCACAATCCATGATGTTTTGAGACTTCATTTTGATAAAAAATTGAAAAGGATAATATCATGATCATTTTGTGATAAATTTCGTCTTTTTTGGTCTCCGTTTGAGCACGTTCCAATTTTGGGAAGTTGCTGGAAAATAGGATTCCAAGGATCGAAAAAGCATGCCTTCTTTGACCTCAAAATTCGGTGTCATCGGGCCTCCGATCATTCGCAAAAATTATATCAAATTGTAGTTCTTCAAAGCACGGTCGCAACGGACCCGTACTTGCGACCATCCAACGTCGGGATCTTGAGCTATGGCCTCTCAAAGCATTGGATGTTCTTTTTAAAATCTGAATTTTCATGTTTCAAGCCCATCTTCTCTCTAAGAATTCTCTCGTTTCTGGCCATACCAAGACGCGTGCCATATGTCAAAATGAACGTATTGTCAAGATCTAGTTTGTGTCCGAATTTGAGCTTTGTTGGAACCAAAATGAGCAAGTTATGAGCATTTGAAATTCTTCCCGAAATGAGAAACCACAGTTTCCATAAATGGAAACTGGTTCACCGAGGCTGCACTGCAATAGTGTAAAACCAATCATTTTATGGTAGGTTGGGCCCATAATGATCCTGGAGGGTCCGATTGAGCTAAAATTTGGTACCTGGGAGTTTTTCGATGTTTTGGATCCAATGGCGGTGGTCTGATAATGTTTTGAGACAAATGGGGCTATAGTTATAGGGTATATTTTCAGCATGATAGGAACTGGATTTGAAAACTGAGTTTCTTCCTAATAAACTCAAAACTTGTCAGAATACGACGAAACTTTGTGGGTGTCCTTAGGATATCCAAAACTAACATCTCATGCAATTTGAGACAATTCTGACACTTCTTCAGAGGTCGCCCAATATTAGGCTTATTGCTACAGTGTTCCCGTGGTCTGGCGGTGTCTTGGACACCAGCGGGACCAAGTTACTGCCGACTCTCTCCTTATTTGCCCCGGGGATACAAGTACGTCAAAAATGACGTATAACAAGGTTGGCCACTAATGCTTTGAATGGCTGTAACTCTTTAGGATATGTTTTATGGTAAGCATGTAGATTCTTCTAACTTTTGAGTGCCAAATTTATGTTCATAGAGATTAAAGGAAGAAACCTTTTGCTATTGTGGTTTTGTACATTTTTATTGGATATGAAGACGGTTATAAGGCAGCCCTCGACTTAAACGTGTTCTTATCTTAAGATTGTGACCATTGATGAAGTAAGGATGTGTAATCCACCTAAAACTATTTTGCAGCAAGATGAAAAGAAGTCCAACGGGGGCATAGTTCAAGATAGGATTCCATAATAAAAAGAAGTTGATATATCTAGATGTATTCTCAGTGACACCGTTCACCCGAGCATTTTTGATGAGGATGTCCGTTATCACCCTGGCTAAGATTTCATATGTATTTATGATGAGGACCCTCTTGATCTACAACCTGATGTTGCCCTTAAGGAGATAATTGTTTATGTAGATGAGCAAAGGGGAGGAGGCTGGTTCCACATATATACTTGAAGGGCAACATTCTTGTAAATGGGGTTGACGAATTGGAGAGACAAGAAGATAGTACCGGGGTCATTGCTGCAAGTCAGAATGTCTGAAGGTCTACTCTTGTATGCCACCCTATGGACTGATGGATAAGTTATGGGAGACTTTACACATGACTATTAGGTGTTTATCTGAGAAGCTGTTAAATATAAGGAGCCTGCGAAGTATGAAGTGATTGAGAGCACATTTAGTGGCAAAAGGATTCAATCAATGACATTTGATTGTGCCATGAAGAAACTTTTAACTGAGTGTTATAAGTGTCACGGTTCGAGTAATTGTTAGATATATGGGCGTCTCACCGTGGTTTATCAAACATCACGGTGGACATGAACTCCCAACACGGAACTAAAAAACAGGGATTTGGAGGTATGAGAGGAGCTCGTTTTCTTCAAAGTGTTAAACGCCCTTGTCTCTGTATTACTTGTAGTCCATAATATGACTTACAGTCAATCGTTTGACCTACAGTCAATAAATAGCCTGTGGTAAATAAGCATGACGCACTGTCGATAATCCTTAGTCGATAAGCCTTGATGCACAGTCAATAAGCCTTGACGCATTGTCGATAATTTGACGCACGGTCATAATTCTATTTGACGCCCGAGAAGTCTGACTGATGCCTGATAAGCTAACTTACGCTTGATGAGCCTAACAAATGTCTTGTTCAATTTTGAAGTTTGCTTTTGGGACCTACAGAATGGTGGGGTGACATTGTCCTATAAAAGGACTGCCCCATCACTGTTAGGACTTTGGCATAGGGACGTCTGAATTAAATTCACATCCGGTGGGTTCCTTTTGCTCCCGATATTTGGAGATATTTTTGTTATTGCTTTTATGCCTTAGAAGGCCGAAACTTGGACCTGATTCTATTATGTGTGTTATTGTAGGCTATGCTGAACAAAACAAAGCATATAGACTTCTGGACCTGGAGTCAAACGTGGTAATAAAGTCCAAGGATGCAGAGTTTTCTGAACACACATTCATTCTTGAGCAGGATAATGAACATGAAGCTCGACGTTGTAAATGTAAAGTTGGTGAGCGTGAAAACCCTGAGTACTTAGAACCTAGGAGAGGCAAGAGTATCATGAAGCCAACTATTTTTGGTCTTGATTTCCAGTTGTATCTTTTTGAAGATCCTAAAACTTTCAAAAGGCCATGTACTCGTGATGCTCCTTTTTGAAGGAAGGTAGTCAACGATGAGATGAAATCAATACTGGAGAATGATACTTGGATATTGAGAAATTTACCTCTCGGTGCTAAGCCCTTGGGATGTAAATGGTTTTTCAAAAAGAAAATAAAGGTGGATGGTACCATTGAAAATATAAAGCAAAACTGGTTGCGAAAGGGTTTAAACAAAGGTAGGTGTTGATCTCTTTGATACCTATGCACTTGTTGCTTGTATTCTATCATTCAAGTAGATCAACCGGAGGGATTTGTCCTTAAGGAACATGAGCACAAGTTGGCAAACTTTTGAAATCCCTATATGGTTTGAAGCAAGCACCCAAGCAATGGCACAAAAATTGAATAGAATTAGTTTATTACATGGATTTCAGATTCGTGACTCTGATACGTGTGTGTACGCTAGGTTTTTGTGCTAGTGCAGTAGTTATAATTTACCTATATGTAGATGATATGCTCATACTCGACATCAATACTGCATGCATCAAGGACTTTACGAACTTTGTCTTCTGAATTTAATATGACAAACATGGGGTTAGCTGATGTGATACTTGGAATTAAAATAGTGAGACATCCGACTGGGTATGTTTTAACCCAGAGCCACTATATAGAGGAAGTGCTCAAAAGCTTTGATTACTTTGATTTTGAGCCAGTTTCATCCCCTTATTATACTCACATTAAACTCAGAAAGAACTGCGAAGGTCCTGTTTCCCAATTTGACTATGCCAGAGTCATTGGATGTATAATGTATACAATGTCATGCACTAGACTAGATATAGCCTTAGCTTTGGGTAAACTGTGTAGGTATACCAGTAACTTAGGTCAAGATCATTGGAATGCAGTCTATAGGGTACTGAGTTATCCTAGAGGAACCATAGACTGTGGTCTACATTATGTGGATGAACCTGTTGTACTGGAAGGTACAATGATGTTTTCAGGATTCTTATGAATCTATGACTTTCAGGTGTATCTCCACATGTGGTGGGGTGTATTTTATGGAATCGAAGAGGAAGACTTGTATCTCCAAATGATTGGAGAAAATTGCCTTGGAACCCTTTGTGTGAAGGCTAAGTGGCTAAGGAGCTTGCTGGTAGACGTACCACCTGTTCAGGATCTAGGCCTGCAGTCTCATACGATGTGACTCTGAAGTTTTGTATACCAAGCGAATGGTTAGGGATTTGCTTCGAGAAATCCAATTATACTTGCTTGAGGTACTGTCAGTTGAGACTTATGATTGAAATGAAGTCACAGTTGTACTCCATATCAGCGATACCTAGCACTTGGTAGAGTTTTGAGAAAACCGTGCAAGACACCAAGTCTGGAACAAAGCTAGAGGGATGGGATTGAGCCCAAATGAATTTGTGCTACAGGGCGATGGGAACCTTACCTAGGATAAGGACATTCCAAGTTCAAAGTTCAAGGGGAAAACAAGTCGCTTGTGTGATGTCTGATGGTTGTGGGTACCTCGAAAGTTTTATATTAAGGAAATTTATAGAATTCTACCCCATATTTGGCTGTGTGGTACGTTTACTGCAATGAATCGAGAGCTTGAGCTTCGCTCTTAATGATTTCATTTGCCTAGATGATGGAAGGCTTAGGTTGGGGTGTCGCAGTGTAGGACATCTTCCATGGGTTCATCTATATGAGTGTGGAAGTAGAGGCCGATTCCTATGGGAATTGAGCATTCTCTAGAGCGTTCATGAAAACAGGATTGGTGCAGGGCCTAAAAAGCGCAAGCCTTTTAGAAAACCATAGTTTTTGAAAGAGAATGTGTGGTATGTGGGAGGCCTATCAATAAAGGATACATTTCAAGTTGTTTCCACTCACTGTCCTGATATGCGTTCCGCATAACACTACTGGAAGGTTCAAGTCCAAAAGGCACCTTCACTTATGCAATCGTCTTTCCTGATATGTTTATGAGAGAGATCTGTTGTTTTAAAACAGGTGGGGGGTTGTTAGCTTTTTCCTAAAAATGTGTTTCAAAACAACATTGTTTGACTGCTGTCATATATGTCTCTTTGTGGTCTTGTTGGACCACACCCACTTTTTCGCAAACTTTTACACCACATTTCGCTTGCATTTATTACACCTTTCATTATGTTGACATCACCCTCACCACAAGCCTCTCCTTTTGAGCCACATAACTTCCCACTTGGCCTCTCTCTTGCCAAGTGACTCTCTTTCTCTCTCTCTTCTTGCCACATCGCTGGCATGATATTAAAATATTCCTTTCCCCTTATAAAAGGGCCTTTGGGATGAGAAAAAAAGTTATCAGATCAATGGGATGCAGGAGAGGTACGGATGAGAGAAACAATAGGAGAGAAATGAAAATGTTGGTAGGGCTTTGGGTTTTTGATGAAAACAATGAACTTTCTCTCTCTTATAAGGTTCATATTCTCTCTTTAGTAAGAGATAGTGAAGCATTAGCCTCGCATAAGTTTCAGGTAACATTTTTTGTTAGATTTATGATTTATTTTGGCACGGGATGATTATGCATGTGTGTCATTACCCAATCGATGTTTAATTATACCGATTGGATGATGATTTTGTAGTGAGAGAGATGTTTATTTCCAATTGATGTTTATAGTATCATACTAGTTGGAAAGTCATATCAGTATTTTGTTACCGTGGTTTTATACGGGTCTTCTGAGTGTGCAACTCGGGGGCTCAAGAATTTATTTTCCATCTGGCTGTATCCTGGGAGTGTACTCGTCGAAACCCGTTTGTACCTAGGAATTTTACCAAGACGGGGGTGTTTAACACTTCGAAAAAAGCGGGCTCCTCTCGTACCTCCAGATCCTCTATTTTTTGGCTGCGTATTGGGAGTTCATGTCCTCTGTGATGTTTGGTAAACCACGGTGAGACCCCCTTATAACTAACCTTCGAATCCTGCTCGGATTCTTACTAGAATTTGACTGGTACTTGGAGTGTTTCGATTTCTAAATATAATCTCTGAATCATGCTCTGACTTCTACAGGATTTCGATTGGAATTAGGAGCATTCTGGTTCTATTCACACTTTATCCTGGTCTTGGGGAGGTGCTGTCGAATTTTCCTTAGATGATAGTCAGTGAAAGGCTTATCGAGCGTAAGTTCCACTTATCAGGTGGCAGTCTGATTTATCGAGCATAAGTTAAACTTATCGGACGTAAGTAAGCTATCGATTGTGCGTTCAAGCCATAGGATGTGCGTTAAGCTATCGACTGTAAGTTCAAGCTATCGGGCGTGCGTTAAGCTATCGACTGTAAGTTCAAGCAATCGAGCGTGCGCTAAGCTATCGACTGTAAGTTCAAGCTATCGGGCATGCGTTAAGCTATCGACTATCAGTTACACTATCAACTGTGCGTCAGCTATCACCATTAGCAAAGCTAACAATTTCGAATTGTTGATCACCCCCTACGCAGTACAAAACCGAGATGCAATAGGATATCTGGTGAACACACCTTAGGATACAGCCAGATCAAAGACTCTCAAAGTTACTGAGTTGCATGCTAAAAAACTCTAAAAAATCATAGCAACTAAACTTGTCTTACTTAAAGAAAATGAAACGTCAAGAAGAAATTCTATGAGTTCATTGTTCTTAGAAAATACCTCAAATCCATTTTTCCTTTAACCTCACTCCCATCACTCATATCCTTTCTCTCTCTTTCCCAAGGCTTATATACTATAGTAATAATATAATATGAGGAGGGAAGAGAAGTGGCATTACAAGAGTGAGAGAGAGAGACACATGGAGAGAGTGTAATGCCAAGTTCATGGACACTTGGCCCATAGGGGACAAGGAGGTGAGGGTATTCTGACAAAGCAACATTAAAGGCATATACGACAAAAACAAAAATGATGGGAGGAAGAAGTGGTGGTCCATGGCATACCAAAAGAGCATGATGGACCATCACCAATTTTAACATTAAAAAAGATTTTGAAACTTCAAATTTTGAAATAAAAATTAACAATATCCTTAGTACTGATACATGATTGGCCTCTCTTATAGCTTCATGTAAAGAGCTCCATTTCTTCATAGAGTTAAAGGAAGAAAGGTATATGGAGCAGTCACTTGGTTTTAGTGAAAAGGATCCCATATGTATGCTAACTAAAGAGATCTATTTATGGTCTAAAGCAAGCATTTGGTACCTGGTTTCAAAGTTTTTATCATGCAATAAAGACATATAGTTATATGAGGACGACAATGGACCATTTCATATTCTTTCACAAGAGCATTGTAGGTATCAGGATCATTCTCTTATATGTGGATGATAATAATCACAGGAAATTCTTGCGACCTTATTGACAATATCAAGAGATTTCTCCATGCTTAGTTTAAAATGAAAGATTTGGGAGCTGAGATACTTTGTTTGGGTTGGACTCAGGACAAAATTTCAAATATCTTAACCTAAATATGCACTAGATTTAGTGGAGCGGTATAATTTGTTGAATTGCAAATCATCAGCTATACCTTCGATGTTTAACACACGATTGATAGCTGGTGAAGGAAAATTAGTTGATGATCCTGAAAACTCTGAAACATGGCAATTGCGCTTCATTGTCTTACCCTTAATCGTCCTGACATTGCATTTGCAGCGAAGTGCATGCTCTTACCAATGTCTACTTCATCATCATCATCAAAAGCCTTTTTTCAACTATTGGGCTCGGCTACGCAAATCGTGGTCTGCCATTTTGCTCTATCAAGGGCCATACCCTCGGTGAGGCCATAAGTCCCCATATCTTTTCTCACTACTTCCAACCATATCCTTTTATCCCTTGCCCTTTTTCAGCCTTCCAATTGAACTAACTCGTACCTCCTAATAGGTGCTGTACTGGGTCTGCATTGCACATCGCCAGCCCACCTAAGTCTACTCTCTCATCTTATCGCCATTGGTGTCACACCTAAGTTCTCCCGATTGTATTCATTTCAAATTCAAATTTGGATTTTATGGTTGAGCAACATTCTCGCATGTGTTTTGCACTTTCCTCCTATCTTGTTTGTTCTTTCTCCTAGCTGCTGTCTAGTTTTCCCTCATCAATATAAGGGGACAGTAATGTTATAATCTTTCAATAGGTTTCTGAATTTGCAAGCGCAAATGATGTAATAGAAAAAGTGGCTTATTAGAATTTTAAAGTTAAAATGAGTTAAGCTGAAAAACGACCAAATCTTACGCAAGCAGGAGCAGACCTAACCATTTTCTTTTTATGCCTTGAGTAGAAAAGTGGCATTTCTAGAGTTACTAAAACGAACAAACCTGCCCTAATATTGTAAATTTTGGCAAGCTTGGTAAACCGTATGTACATTAGTGTGTGATGATATAGAACAATTTCTCGAATATTTGACTTATTTATTCAGTACTCTGGTGTGTGGATTATTTTCCTTAATTTCCATTAGTTTGAATCTTCTATAAACTTCTTAGAAGTCAGGATTATTCATCTAGTATTTTGGTGTATCATATGACTTTCATTAGGGCCTATAAATCTGTTTTTCTTTATTTTATTGAAATTGTCAGCTCATAAATATTTTTTGAAGATCGGCTGCTATAGGAGTTTTAAATATGGTTGATAAGAAATTATTGGCACTCACTAGATTATTTTATAGTTTGATGGTAGTGGATATAACTCCCTTATATGCTTATTAATGACATCATTTAATTGATTTAAAGGTCACTGTTGGTCTTTTAGTCTTTCTTAGGACAAAAATAATTTCTTTGAGCACTTTAACAAATGATAGCAATTAAATAAAGCCTCCTTGCCTTTGGGGGACTGGCAGCTAGAAAACGGCCTCCACACTCTCAGTGGCTCTCCCACTATCATATTTGACCCCCCTACAATTAGGCAATATGCGGTTCCTCCTGCCATCTAGGTTGTGGACCACTATTTTCCATCCTTTGGGATTTGCTTGATTAGGACTACCACAGTTGAGGTCTCCGTGGTCCACATCGCCGTGGCTCTGCATTTTAGATCTCTGGCTATCATGGAAGCTGTATTTTCTCTCACTTGATAGAGAAATTGGATGGGAGTGGTTATTGATGTGGAGGAAGATGGCATCTGAGGTGGATGTTGAATCCAGGTTTCGACAATGAGAACAGACTGTATTGGCAAAGAACCTGAGGACTTTGAGTTATCTTTTAAAAACCCCTGCAGCTATTGCCTATCTTCTGGACTGTTTGTATGTGCCAGGCATATGGAGGGATGCCCCCTTGTGATTGCGAATGGTGCCAATATCTAGTGACCATGGCCAAATTGATAGCTTTCTCCCTTTGAACTCATATTTTGCAGCAGAGACTACTTGTAGGGCTACTTGTTTAGAGGGAAATGACGAGATAATCATTTCTTGACAGGCATTTGCAGGAAAGGCATGGGAATGTCCAAGTATCGTTTATCCATTTGTGGATGCCCCTCAGGTCATCTCTGCTGGGTTAATGATCCTATGAGAGAGGCTTGCAGAACTTTTCCATGGTTTGATAGGAAATCACCTTCAGGAGAGATGTTCAATTTATTTCTATGTGCTGCTAATCTGAGGTGATTTTTTTTTTGGTTTTCTTTGGTTATCAATGGGTGGGTTAGGGGGAGGATAAGTTGAGAGTTGTTGGATGTAGTGTTGCGCTGAGTGGGTTGAGGATTGAGCATCAACATGTCGACACTTGCCGACACTTGTAGGCCGTGCTGACACTTTGACCATACATATCAGATAATCATCACTTATTAGTATGTAACAACACTTCCGTATTAAAGTGTCTTTCTTTTTTAATACATTGATATGCCAAGGCTAACGTAGTAGAGCGAACAGGTGTTTAACACCTTGAGGTCTAGGATTCAAATCTTGGCATGTTTTTGTCGTGTATGAGCTTAATTTTAATTTTTTTTACTCAATTTAAACATTTTTAATATAAATGGACACTGCATTAGAAAATAGGTTTACTCATGATATTAGGAAATTGAACCTCATGAGCACATATGGTAAGGTCTACACCGCTGCCATTTTACTTTGCTGCAATAAATGGATACTGCATAAGAATAAATTTTCTCTTGCTCAAAGTAAAGTGTTACCTAGCGGGGGGTTTGAACGTGTGATCTTTTGTAAGAGGGGTCATCCCCACCCTCTTTGCACTTGTGCTTGTACGGACATGTCAGGAACATGATAGGTACTAGACATCTTGACACATTAAATATTGATGCGCATGTTGGTCTCCATGTAACACTGGTTGTAAGAGGGGTCATCCCCACCCTCTCGGCACTTGTGCTTGTACGGACATGTCAGGAACATGATAGGTACTAGACATCTTGACACATTAAATAATGATGCGCATGTTGGTCTCCATGTAACACTGGTCGGTAATAGTTTTTTGGCAGCCTACGTTTTGGGCATTAATGATTAATGAGGTTTAAGTAATCATGGTATAGGTTTCATAGGGGGATATCCTGCATGATTGGGTCTTTGAGCCCTCAATCGGTAGAAGAGAGGGGGGAAACTAAAACCAGACGTGAGGTTCAGCTTTGTCTTCTGGGTGAAGGGAAACTATAAGGGTTGAGAGAGAGAGAGAGAGAGAGAGAGAGAGAGTCTTCCTTTCATTTTGTGATTATACCAGCAAATGCATTGTCAACATGCTGTTAGTTTTCCTTTCCTTTTTTTGATTATAGCAGCAGATGCATTGTCAATGTAAAAAATAATAATCGATTTAGGGCCCTTTCTGGAAAACTATTCCTGGAATATTTTCTCATTTCTGCTGTTGGACAGGTTTTCCCAGCAGTACGTTGGTGGGTACCTTCCAGTTATATCTCTTTCTTCTTCTGCCTATCATTTTGAAAATTTTTATGTATCTTCTGTGTTAATTACTGTGCAGGGTTATGTGGACTTTGGCCGATATGAACCTTCTCTTTACTTTATTGCTTCTTCTGGATCAGGGAACTTTGTTCAAGTAAGTGAGAAATGGGTACATAATTCCATTTGCATATATACCTATCATTCATATTTTAGATATGTGAATAGTTCAGTGGTACATTAACCTGGAATTAACCTGGTATTTTAATTGGTTTAGTTGATAAAAAAAGCTGGGTTTGGATCAGGGGTGTTAGGTTAAGAAGATATTGCCACCACTATCAATGTACTTCGCAAATGGTTCAATTTTTATGTTTTGGACTAAGAGACCAATAAAAACTGGTAAAATATTGCTGCATAACATCGTTCAAGATGTAGGCTGGTGAAACTTTTTTCAAGGGACGTGAGCAATGTGATTTGATCTAATTGACATGCTCGTGATTTTATTCATGATTCCTGTTGCTATATTTTGAATTTAAACTACTAAGTATTAGGAATATTTGTATTGCTTGTTACTCTTGCCACTAAGATACTGTGTTATATGAAGCCTACACTTTGTACTTTGTAAAACATAAAAACCAATTTATGTTCTGAAGTAGATAGTTTTCTACATCATATGATGCTTACAAATCGTATAATGGGAATAAAGGTCCAGAACAAATGCTCCCTTTGATACTTGTATTTAGTTGTGTTATTTTCTATATTTTGCATCAAATGATTACAATTAAGTAGTTAATGGAAGTGGTGAATTCCATATGGATTTTCAACTCTGCCAAATTAGAAGAGACATTATATCATTGATTGAGTGATTTGGAGGTTTGTGATTGTGTGGGTTTTTGGCATTTGATGATAAAGGGTCCAACGTGTCAAGACTTGGGTGCAAGTGTAGTCTATGTAAAGTGTTTTTTATTAATATGAGATGAGGGATTAATTACCTTATGTACTTGAGGATTCCAAAGTTAATTGCCATAAAATAAGAGATAAAACGCACTTACAAGAAACTCTGAAATGTACCATATAAATAAAGATAAGGCACCAAGAGCTCAGCCTTCATGCTGAATATGCTGAATTTGGAGGATAGAAGTCATGCAGGAAGTTTTTGCTCACAAAATAGGCTCTGAATCTTGATCCATCTCATGACTAGGTGAAAGAGTCGTTTATCTGAGCTATGGCAGAATCTGGTTAAATAACTCTGAGAAACTTCACTTTTTTGCATGAGCAATACCAGATAAGAGACCAAGAGCTCAGCCTTCATACTGAATTTGGAGGATAGAAGTCATGCGGGAAGTCTTTGCTCACAAAAGCTCGCATCTCATGATTTGATGAAGGAGTTGTTTGGCTGAGCTATGGTGGAATATGAAGTCATTAAATAATGCGGAGAAACTTCACTTTTTTGCGTAAGCAATACCACAAAGAACCTCTATATAAAATTGACATATTAACCGCAAATCCTCAAATATGCTTCATCCTTTGCACAAAGATTGGATTTAAAACAATCTAAATGGGATGAGATTAGCATATTGTTGGGGTGAAGGTATGCAAATATCCCATGTCAAAAATCCGTAAGGAGAATATGTATAAAAGTCTTGTAACATGTGTTTGAAACAATGCAATACTCTGCTCCAGCTAATGACTTTGCAGCAATGTCTTGTTTCTTAATCAATGACATAAGAGAAAGTACATGACGCAAGCAATACCTTGTGGTGATTGGTATTTTGGCAACTTGCCTAGTCTAAATTCTAATTGGTGATAAACTAAAATGGTGCTGCAGTTATCACTAGTTCCTAGAGACGTGTATTTAACACATGATGAATTATGCTATGAACTACTGAAAAATGTCGCTTATGAGAAGAAGCCATAAGCTATTGCGTACCAACTATATGGGTGGCATGCACAATGTCTAGTGGACGGAGACTGCCAAAAAGGAGTAAGGTTTGCTGTAAAAAATATGACATTCTGCCAAGGGACTTTGCTATGGATTTGCTGCCCATAAGATGCGTTTGCTCTATAAACTCGTGGCCATACTTTTCTGGCTTCATTTTGGAAATTCATATTTAATACTATTATTGAACCTTATTTCTATACCAAGGATTTGTCTCTCTTAAATGAGAGGATCTGCAAAATGAATCCTAGGTTTTGTGCCCTCCTCACAAGCACTCTGATACCATCTAAAAGTGGTTGAGGATCAAATAAGTTAGTTCTTTTTAACAAAATTATGATGCTCTAGAGCTAGGGAAAAGTTACATAAATGACCCGACAACCAATGATAGGTATCAAAGGGGCAACCATTCTTAAATCTAGAAAAAGAGAGCTGTGTATATGAACCACCAAAGCACAGATGAATCTTGGTTTGCATTTAGGCAATGTTTTCATTTTTATTATTGTGGAATTTCTACCAATATGTGTTACATACTGATTTGATAGTGCTATCTTCATTCCCAAGTACAGGAATTCCACTCTGGTGACCTGACAAACTGTGAATTGCATAGCTTTGATAAAATGGGCCGGACTGCTCAGGTTGGTTGGGGAAATTTTTATTGACCTACTTAGAGAGTATGCTAAGATCTTCAGTGTTTGCAGCTCTATGACCAGCTTGTCTTTGTGTATGGCTTAATAGGTTAACATATTCTGTGGCCGTTGTTCCGATAGAGAAACTTGTAAAGGTGCGCGATATTAATTTCTGGATCTGTAATCTAAATTTCATTTATGGGCCTCTTGATTATGAAAGCTTACATTTATGGGTCTCTGTTGTCGGGTTTGTAACCTTTGGTTGCAAGGATTCTGTAAGCTAATTTTCTTTTATAGGCCTCTTTTTTGAAGTTGCTACTTTGTGATGATTTCTTCACTTTTTGGCATGATTAACATTGTTTGCATTGCTTGGTTCCTTCAAATGAAAAAGTAGTTTTCTGAAATGAATCATCTTCTAAATTCAAATAATTCCCAGGGCTATTATGTGATCATGAATTCATAAATGAATCATCTTCTAAATTCAAATAATTGCCAGGGCTATTAAGTGATCATGAATTCATCTTGTTCTTTATTTATATTGGATATACATGTTCGTGAAATGATTTCTATGTATGTCGAACTCTTGTTTCCCAATATTGTTTCATGAAACTTAGTTGCAGGAACCTTGACTAGGGTAGTTTGCGCCCCCCTGCACCCCCTTAAAACCAACTTCCCCTTTGGTTATAAAAGAGGACAAATATTGTCGTGCTCCTTTGGTGTTCCTTGAGGAACATTTCCTCCTTCCTGCTTCCACTCCTTTTTATGTTTTCATAATTAACTGCTATTCATGCTTTGAAAATGTATACATCACGTTGTACCTGAAGTACAAACAGAGTGGGACACCTCTCCCAGCCCCTTTTATAAACATTTTACCTACAACAACTTGTTAATTTTCTTCAAATCAATAAACCATGCATTATCCTTTTGATGGAAATGGATAATGGGGAATTTTTAGAACCTAAGCCCCCAAAAATTATTGGGGTTTGTGGCCTTCATAGGCCTTGAGAGCTTGTAAAAAAACTCACGAGTATATTAATAGTGTAATCCAGTGGGTGTGTGGGCATATTTCGTGGTGCCAGTCAACTCACCTTGGTTGGGTGGTCTAGGTGTGGAGTTAGTTTAAAACCCTTTAGCCGTGGGCATAAGGCAAGTTGTAGAGGGTTTGCAAAGTAATCCCTTATTGAGGGAGAGATGCCCAAGGTGGTTTTGTTAGGAGGTGGCCAGTCTCATGTGTGCTGTTGGTGGCTTGTGAGGGCAAGGACCGAATGCTCAGCATTACTACTGCACGACATGTATACATAATGGCTGCATCGATGGGAAACAACCCGTTAAGATAGTGCATGCACATGTGCTAAAGAGAGGACCCCTTGCACCATCGCGATATTGTGCACATGTTCATGCGGGACATGACCTGCCCTTGGGGGGAACATGTAATCCACACACTAGACTTGTATACTCACTATTTCTTGGCCAACTTTGATGGACCAATCATGAGCCGCTGCGATTGACTTTGGGTAATGGGATCTGTTGGGTTGGTTTAAGAAGGTAGACTGTGGATTACATGGATTAGCATTGGTGGGGTGCCTTAGTAACTTCGCGTAACTCTGACCCGATGGATCCAATTCTCTTCTAATAATGTTTGCTTATATTTTAGAAAATTTATGGATCACTAGAGCTATTGGAAGTGCATTATGTATTTTATTTTGCATCATGAATTTTTTAATACAAAACAAATGTATTTTTCAGCATTAAAAAATATCGAGGTATTTTAAGAAAGGAATAAAAATAGTTGACCAAGCTGTTCAACAAGATTTTGAGAACAAAGAAAGTGCTAGACAAATGGAAAAAAAGTATTGTGCTACCTATATACAAGAACAAAGGAGACAAGAATGGGGTTGAAGTCAAGGTGGTAGCACTACCTGTGACTCAGCTACCGGTCTCAGTTTCCATTCCTACCAATGCTAACCCCTTTTGAAAAGTATTAATAAAAATTTGCTAACCCATTACTAACAATTAGTGTTAATAAAAGAAAGAAAAATGAGACATACAAAATTGTACAAACTATCGAGGGATCAAACTTATGAGACATACTATGAAGCCGTTGGAGATAGTGATTGAGCAATGACTACGATTGGCGTTTAGAAAATTGACTCGGCTAAGGTACTTCGACCTTGGCTGAGGCGAGTTACTTGGGCGAGTTCGAGTAACTTGCCCAAGTCTATCTCAATTTGTTGTTAAAGAAAATGAACACGGAAACATAATATTTAATTAACGGGCAGCGTTTTCAATCAAAAAGCTAATGGCATGTGGGTTAGGTTGCTTCACATAAATCTCGTTCTTTGTAAGAGGTGTAGAGTTCAATTCTTAGGGGCTACCCTTTTTGTTTGGAACTCCCTTCATATGAAAAAAATAACAGCCTTTAAAAAGTGTTGTTTGCTAGTGAGATTCGAACCCTGATCATGCTATAACATAGGCGTTAGGACTAACCACGGAGCCACACATGACTTAAATTTGTCGACATTAATATAAATAACTTTGCAAGTATGTTGTACAACCTACTCGCCCAAAACTCGCTTTGCCCATAGGGCAAAGCAGAGTTACTCGGCTGAGTCTTAGAACACTGACTACGACATGAAACGAGTGTATCGGAAAATCAAATTGGTTCTATGTGTGGGAGGTCAACAATTGAGGGTAATTATTGAAGTTTAGGGAGACGAGAAAAGACCTCCACATGGTCTTTGCTGATTTACTGAAAGCATACGATAGGGTGCCTAGAGAGTTAATTTGGTTGGTGTTGGAAAATAAATGAGTCTCTAGAGGATATATTGACATGATGAGGGATATGTACAAGGGAGCGCTAACTAGTGTGACGAGTGATGATAACTAATGGAGAGACTAATCAGTTTCTTGTGACAGTAGGCCACACCAGGGGTTAGTGTTGGGCCCATATCTCTTTATTTTGGTTATGAATGAGTTAACTAGGCATATGCAGGATGAGGTGCCATGGTGTATGTTGTTTGCAGATGACATAGCTTTGATTAATAAAAGTATAAAGACGACATCAACACATAGTTAGAACTCTGTGCACCATCTACCTTGGTGATCCAGAGTGGAGTGTACCAAAGTCTTTCGAAGGTGATCCCTAACCAACTTGTTCCTGTAAAAGGCTTCCTTTTGTTCTTGATTCACTTTGATTTTGTAATTCTTTTTCTTTTATGAATAATTTTTTTTATGGTAGTAAGAGTGGATCCTTAGATTGTAGTATAGTTTTATTTTATTATTTTTGAATTGTAAGTGGCCTATGTAAGTAGACTTGCTTGAATATTTATAGAATTTTGTTTTGAAAACTTATCTTTGATTGATTTGCATTGCTCCCTTTGAAAAACTGACATATAAAAACTTGCTAGGCACTCCATTTCTTGTGCATCATTTGTTAGATCTTTTCCAAAATGGCTTACTACTAAGTATTTTGTGCTTGAATGCCTATTCCATGGCCAATATCGACAATAATATGATTCCACAACATATTCGTAGAGATTTTAAAACTACATTAAGGGTTCTTTCATTGCTTCCTTTGCCACTCAGAGTAGCAAGTCCTAGAAAATGTTGCTAGTTACCCTCTAAACTCCATGGAGTCTTGGGTTGGATGTGTGAAGATGTGGTTGTAGGGTTTCTCTTTTGGAGAATCAATTCATGTTATTTCTCTCCTCTCCCACGGACAATTACATTAGGATGCAGTTGGCATACGGATGCAGTTGGCATACGGATGCCTTGGTAGGTGTAGAGATAAGGTGCCCTTCAAATTTTATCATGGTATATAATTTTGATGTAAAATGTTATTAAGATTATCTCAAAATCTATATTTATATCTAATTATAAAATTTTAAATTTCAAAAATGGTTAAAATCAAGTAGATCTATAAACATATGAAAATCTTGAAAACAGACGGTGTAGATAATATGTTGTAAAATGCACTTTTTTTGAGACTTAAAATCTTTTTATTTTTCATAATCAATCAAAGGGTTTTTCAACATTAAAACTACCTTTTCCAATGCATTTTTGAGGGGCATCTGTAGTTCTACATTATAAGGTAGCATCCTTATATAAACTTTTTCCATTACATAATTCAATATCATTATGAGAGGATCCATTAGCTGATTGGTCAAAATGTTCAGAGCTGGTTGGGAGTCAGTCAATCGCTTGGATGCTGCATTTTTCTTATATTTTCCTTAATGCATGAGTGATCAAAGGCAACCATTATAGGCAGCTTTATATTTTATGGTTTGCTAGCTCATACTTAGTCTAGCCCAAGGTCCCTCACTTTATAGATCTTAATCTCTCTTATACTCTTTCATCTGTCACATATTAGTTTGCTGTATTTTAACTATGACAGGATGATATACTTAATTACCCAACTTTTCTGGTAAATATATATGACGAGATGAAACACTTAAAGAGTATGATGCCATTCATTTCTTTCTTCCTCAGCTGGTGTCAATTCTTGGCCGGAAATCAAAGTGGCTTGCTGATGCAAATCTTATGCCAAGGAGATGATTATGATTTAACATTTGGTGATGAATTCACTGAGTGATTTTTCGAATGTTAGTTTGACGGAATATACATTATACATAGTAAATACAGCTGGTTGCTTTAGTAGTTGTCCACAATCCGCATGGATCTACCAAGTAGAATGAAGCCTCCTCATGCGTGAACCTAAAGGAGATGCACTAGTGTGAAATAAACAAAGGGCCCCATATGACAAATGACAAACATGGTCAGACAATTGTGGTTCTTGCTAGCTTCTGTGACCCAAATACAATGTGAAGACCTTCCTTGCTTTGCCTTGTTCCACACAAATCCTCTCACTCAGATATCCGAAACCATTTTCCAAGCATGACTTAAACTTGCAGACTAGCTTAATCTTGTTCAAAAGCAAAATTTTGCTCTATGGTAAATCTTCTCTACTATAAATAATGAACTGGAACTACTTATCTCATTTCCGTATTGCGTAGTACCTGTATCCAGATTTTGGGTTTTAAACTTGGATGAAACCTTGGTCATCAGTAATGTGGTAGATTAATGGTATTATAGAAACTCTTTCAAGGCACTGAAAGTCCAGTTTTGCTATGTAATGATTAGTATGGTGGTCTTACTATTGCATGGATATCTTATTTGCCTATTTTATTTGATTGTTGCATGCAAGTTTCATGTTATTTTATTCACGTAGTGAAATGTCTAATTATTAAACATACATAGGGATATTCTATTTCCTTTAAACATAACACAGAATTGTGTCTTATGCTTCATGTCTCTAGCTGTTCCACTATTTCTGGTTGCTGAAAAAAGAATGCTGTTTTTTTTTTAAGTGAAACAGGTTTTTCTGACATTTACTCTTTGCTATGTCTTAGAGAAGCGTGGCTGCGTATGCAGTGTATCCTATGATGGTACAATGTGCAGGTTTTTCTTCAACTCAGCTCAGTAGCATATTTAGTCCTCAAGACATAGTCCTGAACCATGAATTGGCTAGGAACATGTCACGCTTCTATGCCTTTTGACTTGGGCTGACTAGGCTGGGCAGTCTGCCTTGACACTCCAGCCTTGGACTGGTGTAGCGCGCCAACACATATCAATACTTTGGCACCTGTTGACACCTCTAGACCCAGGGAATGATAAAAATAATATATATCCTCAAGCTTTGGTTTGAACTTAAGGCTTCATGCATTGAAGCTGTATGTTCTACCCCTTCAGCAACCACTTCCTTGTGGGATGAATTAGGAAGTTTTATTATGTATACCTAGTTATTTTATGTTGAAATAAGGGAAGTTTATCAAACCACGCAATTAACTTCTAACCATATATTTTGATCTAGTTTCAAAACCTCCTCGAATGACGCATTATGGTTCAGAACTCAGAAGTTGTGGGAGGGCACTGTACAAAATATTTCCTCCCTCACAACCAAGTGGGTTTCAAGAAAACCATTTATCTGTCAAAACCTATCTCGTCAAGCTCTCGCAAACTCTCCTCTCTTTCCCCTCACTCTCCTCTCTCTCCCCTTTGTTCTCTCTTCCTCCTCGCAAAAGCCTACCTCTTCCAAACCAGTCTCTCTCTCTATGAATAAAGCACCAACATCCTCTTCTCTCTGTGCACCCCGACTGCTCATCTCCTCCTCTCTCTTCATCCTCATTGTCAATGCCACCCTCTTGTCTGTTCTCTCGATTCTCTGGAATTTTCCCCACCCAATTTTTCTTATTTCCTTTTGATTGCTGCCATAATCCTCACCAAGTGGTCAACAACTTGGCCATGGCGGTGAGTGATATGGAGAACTGCAGGTGAATTGCAGCCATTTGGAAGGCCCTTATAGTAAAGAGGGAGAGAAACAGCTTCTTCTCTCTTAATCTCTTTGCATAATACCCTCAGCTTGGTTGCACTTGGGGCCCTGTTTAAGTAAAGGGTTGTCAGAGCTTGGTATTATTTCTCAGCGCCTTTCTTCTATTATTTTGGACGAATACTTTATGGGAGGGGCTATTGCTCATCTCCATATACACCACTATGACCATGCTTGATTTCGTAATGTGGAGTGTGTTCCAGTAGAGCTGCAAGCCTGATTATCTCTCTGAGAATGAGAGCATTTATCCTCTCAAATGAGAGTATTAGATAATGAAGAAGGGGTGAAGTCTATGCTCTTAGAAGACGGGGCAAATATGACTCATGGTGGGTTTTGGTCTGCTTTTGTTCTTTTGTACTGATGATGGATCTCTCACTTGGAAGTTGGAAGTGACCCCCATAGGAGGAACCTGGTTGTATATGGTGGTTTTTTGTGTACAAGAATACATCGTCATTGTATTGTAGCTTGTTACATAAAAATAAATAGAAAAGTACTGTTCAATGCTATTTTCAAGCACTCTTCAATGTGAGAGACTTATTCGTTGTCAAAAGAAAACTCTCTTCTCCCCCCCTTTTTCCCAAATTTGCTGTCAACATTTTTGATGCTAAGTTTAGTGAGAGAAGATTTGGTTGGGTGTTTCCAAATTGAACTGTGTGATTCTTTGTTTTTGGTGGGGGAGGTGCGGTTTTGGGGTTGAATGTTAATTGGAGGAGAGAGAATTGGGGGCTTGGTTTTGAGAGAGCGAGTGAGAAAATAGGTTGGAAGTGGTTTTTCGCAAAGGCTGAGAATGAGAGAGCTTCTTCATGGGGGATTGTTGAGTGTCACATCTAGGTAACAATTTCGAGGCTTTGATTAGCTCCTATAGATCAAGGGGGATCTCAATTTGGCTTACAAGTAGAGGGAGATGGTTAAATGGTATTGAGGAGTAAGTGGGTTTCTCTTTATCATTTTGAAGGATATGTGGTTTTCTTAAAAACCACTTGGTTTTAGTGGAGTGATGAAATTGGAAAGTGCCCCTCCCACAAGTTTCCCACAAGCTCTGATGCCTGATGACGTGTCATTTGATGGGCAAAAGAAAGGGGAGAGATGTTAAACAGTGCATCTCTTCGGTGTGATAAATTTCTGTTAAAACAGGCAGTGTACAGGTGTGTTGATGTATCAACATTTCAAGCTGAAGTACTAAGACGCCTGCCACTCATGTTCGATGCCGTGTTTGTTTTGGTGTCCACGTAATACTAATGCGAGTCACTCAGACTCAATGTGCTAAATCAACCATGACTTGTCCACGTCATTTAAAAAATTGGAAGAGGAAATTGAGACTTTATTGAGTCTCATATAACTTGGCAGAGGCTTGGTTCTGCTGATTCAAGTCTAGGCATGTAAGTTTTGAAACTGTGAAATGAACCCATTGCTGATGAATGCATAATAATATCGAAGGAGTGCGATAAAAGCTCCATAAATGTTGAAAATTAGTTGAATACTCAAAACATTCTACAAATATAAATTCCATTCCCTGCAGTAAGCTATTGCTTTTTAAAATATTTTTGACATTGTACCTTTTGATAAGGCTGTGTATGCACTAAATATAGTGAACTTCCTACGGTACTTTCACTTCAACCCAACTGTCTGATTTCAGCGAAGGATGGCTGGGGCAATGTGAAAGTACTGTAGGAAGCTTCACTTTATTCATTAACTACATTTCGTTTGATAACATCTCTCTAATTTCTTGTGCTAAATTTCTTGTCTATCGTCATGAAGTTAGTTCTCTTCTGTGAATTATTTCATTGATATGTTTAACTTGTAAGGAACAGAGATTGTTATTCCTTTCTTTTTGTGAGAGTTATTCATGATAACAAGACGAAGGGCAAAACTATTTTCATTTTTAATTTTTATTCAATTTCAGGTGCTGTATATTTTAATTTTAGTATTTATTTTTAGGATTTTAAAGTTTTCTTAGGGATTCCAGGGTTTTGTTTTTTACATTTTTAGGATTTTTGGGAGTTTTTAGAAAAGTACATGGTGTTTATGGAATATTTTGTTTTATCAGGGGAAAAAATTGTCATTATGAGCTTTATTTTAAGTTGAGACTGTTCTACTCATTTTACTTTTGGTTAGGGGGC
Source organism: Amborella trichopoda (assembly GCF_000471905.2). The sequence goes on from NW_006497889.1 coordinate 1,252,437, forward strand.
ATTATTGACTTTGTGACTGAAGTATTGAATAAAAGAGAGGTACGTGGATTTTTATGGGGAGATTCGCCTGATTTTTAGAGAAAAGAGGTATAAGGAAAAGGAAGCTATTGCTCCCTTTAAGGTTTGAGGAAGAAATCCTGGGTTCCATCTATTTATTACGTATATTTAGCCTGATTTTTGTTTTTTTATGTTCTTCTATCAATTTTCCTACATCAATTTGTTATAAGAGCTTTGATTTCTTTAACAACAAGGGTAGGGAATTATGGCCAAATCTAGAGTTTGCAGATTTTTGGCTAGGGTTTTCCAAATTCAACCAGGATCTTGCTAATTTGAGCGAGGTTTTGTTCATTCTATCCCTAGGGTTTGTGATTTCGATAAACCCCTGACAGCGAAAAGGGACCGTGGAAGGGGGCTTTCCTCTGTCTACCTCATGATCCTGGAGACGAGGTGATTGAAGACCTTAGAAGGCATTGTTTAGCAGCTTATGCAACAACTCGCAGACATCACTCATGGGCAAGAGGGGGATCTTTCCACTATGAAGATATTGAATTTAATCCTTTTCGCTGCCGTGCTTTGTCTGAAGAGTTGAGTGAAGAGAAAGTGATAGAAGACCTAGACGTGGGGAACATCCTTTAGAATTTTCGATTTAAAGGAGGACATTCTTGATTTTGACATAGGAGACAAGCTCTAAGCTAAGCAAGCTATAACTTCTCCCTCTTTAAATGCTACCAAGAACAGGGAAACCAACAATGTAACCTGGCAAGGAAGACTAGTCAGCGAAAGAATAAGCGAATGAAATAGAGTGGTTATTCAAAAGGCAGTTTTATCTAGATTAGCTGGTTGTAGATTGGGATTCGCTACCAATATTCATTACATAATCAGATGAACAACAAGATTTCTTAGGAGTTCCGATTTATGATGGCGTTCAAGTCGAAGATCTCAATTAGTCAATGATATCAAAGAGTTGGAGTACTCAAGAGATTTAGGGCATTGGAATTAGAGTAGCGCTGCGGAAGCACAATTAACTTATAAACTGCAAATTGTGACCCTGGATTCAGAGAAAATAGATGTTGAGAAATCCTATAAAGGCCATGTGAACAGTGCTGTGAATAGTATCATGAATGCTAATGTGAATAGTATCGTGAACGGTACTATAAACAGTGCTATGAACAGTAAAAAGCATCAAAACTCGAGAAAGAAAGGGAACAGAAGAGGAAAACAAATAGAGAAGAGAGAAAATATGAAAGAGAAGAGAGGAGACAGTGACATGAGATTCAATCATCCCATGCCCCACTAATATTTTTATTTTTAATGTATGTTTAGGGTTTACAAAGGACAAAAAATACCCTAAAAACGAATACATATCCTAAAGTGTATAAAAATGATAGAAATGCCCCAATACACAAAACAAGTTATTCTTTAACACTCCCCCTCAAGTTGGAGCATAGATGTCACCCATGCTTAGCTTGGAACTAATGTCCTAATATTGGTTACGACTATGCGCCTTGGTGAATATATCATCCAATTGGTCTGACAACTTCACTATGGGGTGGTTATTTGCTTGCTGGTCACTTTCTCATGAATGAAGTGACAATCCAGTTCAATATACTTCGTTTTTTCATGAAAAATTAGATTGCTCCCAATATAAGTGGCTGCTTGATTGTCACAAACCATCTTCATTGGTTCAGTAATTGAAAAACCCATTTCCTGCATCAGGGCTTTCATCCACGTTAGTTCACATATGGTATAGGCCATAGCTCTATACTCAATCTCTGCACTAGATCTGGACACCACAACATGATACTGAGAATTACAACTCTAAATTTCTCTCTTTGCTTTTTAAGACGTTCCATATCATTTGTTAGGGGTTGATAGATATTCAACTCTTCCCACATACCTTGAACAAAGCTATAATAATCACTGAGGCTTTTATCTCCTTGCTGTAAATGACATAAACTAAAATTGATAAATCCAGAAATATTTTTATCAGAGTAGTATATTTTCTTTACAGCTTCCCACACTTCCTTAGCAGTATCATAGAACATAATATCAACATTCACATTCCATACTTGTCCATAATCATGTCATAATCTGATAGTTCTCCCTAAGCCACTCATTTTACCCACATTCCAACTCTTTGGGCCATATTTAGTTTAAAATTTCATCTTACCCCTTCTGCCCAGAAAAACTTTTATGGATTGGGCCCATAAAAGGTAATTGGACCCATTTAATCTTTCAGAGATAGCTGAAATTCCTATTATGTCATTGACATTAGAAATTCCAAGTTTACTTTCCTCGGCCATAATACAACAATCTCAAATGAGCAAGGTATGAATCTATATGTCAGGTCCCACACTAAAAACACCTCAAAAACTTGCTGGAAATTTATAAATCCAACAATTCACAAGCACAAAACAGCGGATAGCATAAAGCTCTTTCCATTATAACTCACGATGAAACCCCAAAACAAGTCATTCACAACTTGTTCAACACCCCCTGCGGCATTTCACACTTGTTTCTCTCGGCTTTTCACAATGGCACAAACATGTACAACACACAAATGCCACCATGTTGGCCTCACACACACACAAAGGAATATTTCTTGACGAAATCAGCACGAAGAGAATTAGGATTTTCCCTCTCTCCTTTTTTTAGAAAAAGGTAGCTATTTCTTTAAAGAAGAGAGGAGACAATAACCAAATCAGTGCTCTGATACCATATCAACATTACTGTGAACAGTGTCATGAACTATGCTGTGAACATTACTGTAAAATGTTGTGAAGAGTGCTATGAATAATACTGTGAACAGTAAAATGTGTTAAAACTAGAGAGAGAAAGGGAAGAAAAGAGGAAAAGAAAGAGAGACAAGAGGAAATATGAAAGAGAAGAGAGGAGAGACTGACATTAGATTCAGCCACCCCATGCCCCACTAATCTCTTTATTTGTAATGTTCGTTTAAGGTTTGCAAGGACAAAAATACCCTAAATGAAAATAAGTATTTTAAAATATATATAAATAACAGATATGCCCCAATACGCAAAACAAATTACTCTTTGACAGGCCAGAAAACTGAGTTTGACGTTTCCTACTCAATTGTTAATGTGGCTTCAGGGGATAGCTGAATTTGATATATTTGTGTCTATTCCTCAATATACATATCAGGATCTGTTTCTTGATGATTTCTTACCACGAATAATTTTTGATTAAACTAAGAAGAAGGTGGTTTTGATGATGGATTCATCTTAACCTATTTCAGAACTGAAGAACAAGTTTTCTCCAACTAGGGGAGGTTGATGCATGACAAATCTATTTTAATTTTTAATTTTTATTCAATTCCAAATATTATATTTTAATTTTAACTTTAGTGTTGACTTTAGGGTTTTTAAGTTTTTTGGAGATCCCATGCTTATTTTACATTTTTAGGGTTTTTAGGAGCTGTTTAGAAAAATACTTTAGTGTTTATGGAATAATTTATTTTATCGGGGATAAAATTGTCATTAAGAGTTTTACTTTAAGTTACTCATTTTAGTTTTGGTTAGGCGGCATTATTGACTTTGTAATTAAAGTATTGAATAAAAGAGAGGTGTGTGTGTTGATCCCTATGGGAGATTCACTTGATTTTTTTCAGAGAAAAGAGGAATAATGAGAAGGAAGCTATTGCTCCCTTGTTAAAGTTTGACAGAGAAACCCTAGTTTTCTTCTTCTTGTTGCGTGTATTTGGCCTGAGTTATTGTTGATTTCTGTTTTTCTGAATGTGTTCCTACATCACAAGAAGATAACCATCACTAGTCTTATTGTAAAATTTCTTATAAGCGGACTCTTATTTATTATCTCACTTTTCTTCCCATCTAGGGTTCTTGTTGAGCTGGCTATTTCTTGTGGTCATCGTGGTTCACGAGTTTTTGAGGGTTTCACAGTTGGATTTCATCCACGATCATGGGAAGTTGTATGAACGTTTTCTGCTTATCATAGTGGTGCCTCTTCTTTATTTACTTCTTGATAAATTATTCTATGATATTATCAAGTTGGCAATAATAACGGTTTGCGTTATGATCTTTTAGGTTTACAATGGCATGACTCAGATGGGTTTTGAAAAGCCTTATCATGAATTCAGGTTAGGAATTACTCTTCTTGAACTTGTTGAAAATTTCACCATTGTACTTTTCTTATACAACCATTAAATTTTCTGTATTTTATTTTGTTTAGGGATAAACTAGAATTGGCATGATTAAGGAGACAGTTTTAGTGGCGAATTCCAGCATGTTTATTTCTGGTGAAGATCAGAAGTTTTTTTCATTTTTCCCTTCTTGATTCTGCATTAATGATCTCCTGAGAATGTGGTTGTAAATTTCAATTTGATGCTGAGGAAATTCCTAAGGGGATCTAGATTTTGACTCTTTTTTGGCTGTGCTCTAGTGCAACTGAAAAATTAAAGAGGCTTAAGGTGAATTGTTGAGATTTTGAAATATTTATACTCGCTTTTGAAGTAAAACCATCAATTTTGTACATACTGAATATATTGAGGATTGCAATGTGAAGTTTTATCTTTAAAAATTTTCAAATATCTTTTTTCAAGATGGTGTTTGGGTTATGCTCTTGACTAGTTCCTTCTCTTTTTCTACTCCAAATGAGGGTTGAACTCAAAAGAAATTACAGACTACCTTACTGACATGCCAAATAGCTAGTTGGCCTATGGCAACTCATTGTCAAACTAACTCAAATTTTGCACTATCAGTAGAGCCTCAAAAGAAGAAACAGAAAACAATAAACGAAACCTGTTTCTATTAAGCGTTTCATGATCAGTTACATTTACCGGATTGATACATTCATGAACTCAGGCAGGCCTTAGAGAAAAAGTAGAATAACCTGATTGTTCAGAACCAGCTAAATGAGAGAATTTGCTTTTTTTGTTTAAGCAATTTACGGTCACTCCCAATGCATTGCCATGCCTCCATCCCTTTACTTATCTGCTATTTCAATATTGGGTGCTATATCTGTCTTGGTTACTTTTAAAACATATGTAAAATCACAAGATAATTGTTTTGCAAGCTTTGTGACGGTCATCTGTACACTAGAAATTGAATGATACTTAGCTAGCGAAGCATTTTAGGAATGCATAAACTGCCAATAAAGGATGTGTACTACTGTAGAGGATGTTGTGTGGAGAGTTATTAGTGGGCTTCTGGTGCTATACATGCATTTATGTCCATGGACTCCTCTTTCCTAGTTGTTTTGATCAATAAATTCTGCCCCGTCGTTATTGATTCTTTAGGTAATTCCCTACTTATATGATTCTTCTCTGAAAAGGATGTTGATAACTTTTTCTTATTGCCTAAAGAAAATTCAAGTCCATTGTTTTTTTTAACCCATCCTACATATCTTTAATGCTTTTCAATGTTTACAGCTTTGGAACAGATCAGACTATAGTATCTCTTTATCTTACTGCAATTTCTACTCTTTCCAATTTGGTTGGAAAACCAAGCTTTGAGGTATAAATTTAATCTTGTTTCCCTGTTTGTTTGGTCCCTGCATCATCACCTAGTTTTTTATGTTTTTGTTGCGTCATGGAACAGGTTAACCCAAGCAAAGGTTTGGAGGTTAAACTGTCAGGCTCAGGGGCAAAAGGGAGCCCCCCAACAACGTTGTCACCTACCATACTGAATGTGAATTGGAGATGTATTGTTCTCTTATTTGTTTTCATTTGCTTCATCTGAGGACACCTGAATTCATAAATCTTCAATTTACAGGTGATAAAGCTAACAGCAGCCCATATGAAGTTGTTTTTACCATCCCAATAGATGGTTATGAGCCTATCAAGTTCTCTCTGACAAAAACATGTGGTACTTTTTCTTCTGTTGCCTTTTAGTCTTGATATATATTGATTATACCAGTAATGCTCTTTGCTTATGTTTAATTGCTTTGAAAGCTCCTCTTATTTATTTATTTGTAAATCAATGTCTCCAATCAAATGATACCTTCACGAAGACCTTTGATTTAAACCGAAAACAGAGCTCTCCAAATTACAATTGTGTTTTTAATTTTACAAAATTGCATTTATTGCTAAAACGATCTCATTTTGTCCTACCTGACTTGTATGGTGGTATTCTTTGACTTGTTCTAAAGAAGGCACTGGAATTATTAAAAATTTTTCTTGTGCATGTAGGTAGTATTTCTGTATGTATTTATGTATATACCATTTTGAATTGAAGGAGTAAACACTTTTCTATTTTGTTTAGACATGGTATTAAGGTCCAAGTGTGTCTGCAAGTGATGAGCTGGAATTCTCCATAGAAGATCATCTATATGGAATTTACTTAGTGCTCCTTGTTTCATCACTTCAGAGTTTTGTGATTTGTGTGGTTTTGAGTAATTCCCTTGTTGATTTGATCTAGGGTTTGACCTTGATTATGGCTAGCTGCATTGTGTAGTCATATTGTTGAATCTACTCTGATATTCATAACATAAATTTGATACTTCAATCTCACAAAAAAATATAAAAAAAGAAAAACATTCTCACTGAAGAATTCATTCGGTCATTGTTGCAATAGATTATTTGATGAGATAGGGATGAACTGATTGTCGCCCACATCACAATGATGAAGGACAAAAGCAAGACTCCTAAAAACAGAATGTTTTACATTGTACACTTAAGTCCTTATATGTGCCATAGATGAATACAACATATGCGTAGTACAAAAGTATACATAGAGGACAAATGTACCCTTATGGGTCACACATCTATCTAGATTCGCCCACAAATTTGTGCATGAATGTCATGAATACCCAACTTCCTCATAAGTTCTTGCAACCGTGCCCAACTCCTCCACTAAAAATGTCAACAGGTTGTTCAGAGGTTCTTTCATGAGGAGTGGAGATACTCTTTGCAGTTACTTTGTCGTGTGCTTAGTGAGAGTCAACTTCATTGTGTTTAGTGCACTTGTGGAATACTAGGTCAGTTGCTATGTGTATGGTAGCCTGATTATCACATTAGATTGGGATAGACTCTTGAAGAGGAAAACCACTTCAAATGTTGTTGATACAGGGCCTAAGATACTCCTCTAACTTGCCCCCTGCTCTCTTTTCCATTCAAGAACACAATTGAGATTGCTTAGAACAAAACATTTTGCACACAAAATCCTTCACAAGTATAACATGACTAGTGCATAAAACCTACACAAGTTCTAGTGCATAAAACCTACACAAGTTCCAGTACAACTGCTTAGAATGCAATATCAGTCTTGCATTCAGTTAACTTGTATGTTATTGAAGTCACGAAAAAAAAATGGACCATGGAAAGCCTTAAAACAACAAGAAAAAGTTGCCCAAGATTACCTCAAGGGACTGGCACATCCCATTCAGGATTTCTGCCATCAAAGTGCTGGGACCAATGTCCTCCGTGCTCCAAATTTTGGGAAGCCAAGTAGGCTATCAAACTCTCCCTAAAAAGATAGGAATAGAACCTGATTTATAATGAATGGGGCTTCTGTAAATCAGTAGGAATTTGTGCTCCACAATGTATTTCAATGATGCTAGAAACATAGGTTTCATTAAGGCAAGAATCCAAGACAAAGACATTCATCTTTTTAGCTTTAATTTCCCCAGCCTTATAGGTTTTCTATGCTTATCTCCCCCTCATCTCGTTTTTCTCTCAATCTGTCTATAATCTCAACCCCTGCATATATACTTGGAGCACCCTGCTTGTGGGATGCCTTCTTCCTATAGATCTTTTGTAATATACTTTCTCTTATATATATAAACGTTAGCACTTTTCAAATAAAAATGAGAAAGAGAGAGTCAATGTAGTCTTCAATAATTTCCTTTTTATTAGATACAATTGGTTGGGCCTCGATCTCGTCGGGGTTAAGGACCGTGAATGGGGACCCGGATGTGGGGTCCAACCCGAGATCGCTCTCTCGGAAACCGCTGTGTGTGGTGCGCGTTCGGATAGGTATCAACTAGTGAGAGAGAATTATGGGGTGTGAGGTGGGACGTACCTCACGGTGGGTTTGTGACACGCTCGGGCTTGCAGAGACCCTCTTAGATCACGACTGAAAACCCCCTAGCCTGAGTCTGGTTCGACTCTGGCTCCCTTGCTGCACTCTGCGCCTTATGAACACACATGTGTAAGATGGACAGACAAGTGGGTTGGAAGACCCTGACTTGTCGTTAAATGAGTGATTTATTGAGAGTATAATGGGGGGAAAGATAAAGGAGATGGTGAAGAATAAAGGACCACTTGTTAGTTTGACAGCCTTTCGGCATCATCTTAACAAATAGCCCCATAGTGGTAAAAATAATAATTATATTATTGATAATAATAACAATAATAAAATATCTCATGGAAGGGGTAAAGAGAGAGAGAGAGAGAGAGAGAGAGAGAGAGAGACAGAGAGAGAGAGTACTGTAATAATGAAAGGGAAGAGGACGAGAGATATGGGGGTGGGAGAGAAGTAGAAGATGAGAGATAGAGATGAGAGAAGAAGAGATGAGATGAGGAGGAGAAAACATGAAAGAGAGGGAGAGATTGAAAAGAGAACGTAAAAGGGGGAGTGAGAGAGAAAGAGAAAAGACTACGAGGGGGAGACGGAGCAAAGATAATAGAGAGAGAGGATGAAAACGAGGGAGAGAGAGGGTGAGAAATCGAGAGAGAGAGAGGGGAGGAAAATCGATAGATCTCGAGAGAGAGATTGGGAGAGAAAGAGAGTGACCGAAATCGAGAGAGAGAGTGGGAGAGAAACTGAGAGAGAAGAGGAAAACCGAGAGAGAGAGTCAGAGAAATCGAGAAAGAGAGAACGATTGAGAGAGAGATTGAGAGTGAGAGTGAGAGGGAGAGGGAGAGAGAAATCGAGAGAGAGAGAGATCGAGAGTGAGAGGGAGAGAGAAGCCAAGAATAAGAGACTAAATCGAGAGAGAGTAAGAGAACTTGAGAGAGAGGAACTAAGAGAGAGAGTGAGGGAAACCGAGGGAGAAAGAGGGACGAGAAAAGCCAAGAGAGAGAGAGAATAAGGGAAAATGAGAGAGAGAAGAGGAAAACCAAAAGAGAGTGAGAGAAAATGAGAGAAAGAGATAGGAGAGATCGAGGGAGAGAGAGTGAGAGAGAATGAGAGAGGGAGAAATTGAGAGAGAAGAGGAAAATCGAGATAGAGAGAGAAATCGAGAGAGAGAGAGAGACCAAGAATGAGAGAGAGAGAGAAATTGAGAAAGCAAGGAAAATCGAGAGAGAGAGTGGGAGAAATCGAGAAAGAGAGAAAGATCGAGAGAGACCTAGAGCGAGAGGGAGAGAGAAATCGAGAAAGAGAGAGGAGGAAAATCGAGAGAGTGAGAGAAATCGAGAAAGAGAGAGAAAGATCGAGAGAGATCGAGGGAGAGAGAAACCGAGAGTAAGAAAGAGTGGGAGAGATCAAGGGAGAGAGTGAGAGAAAACGAGAGGGAGAAACCGCGAGAGGAGGAAAATCGAGAGAGAGAAATCAAGAAAGAGAGACCGAGAGTGAGGGAGAGAGAAATCGAGAAAGAGAGTGGGGAAGAGAGTAAAATTGAGAGAGTGAGAGGAAGAGAGAGTAAGACCGAGAGAGTGAGAGGAAGTCTAGAGAGAGAGAAGAGAAAAGCCGACAAGGAAAGAGAGTAAAATCGAGAGAGAGAGAAGAGAAAAGCCGACAAGGAAAGAGAGTAAAATTGAGAGAGAGAAGAAAATAACCGATAGAGCAAGGGAGAGAATGGAGGAGAGAGAGTGTGAAAGAGGGAGGGGACCGATGGCTTAGGTTGCCGGTCCGAGTGAGTGGGTGAGAAGGAGAGAGAGAGAAAGAGAGAGGAAAGAGGGAGGGGACCGGTGGCTTAGCCACTGATCCGAGTGAGTGGGTGAGGAGAGTGCACATGAGAGAAAAAGAGGGGACTGGAGGAGAGAGAGAAAGAGAGAGAGAAAGAGAGGGGACTGGGGGCTTATCCCCCGATTCGAGACCGAGAGAAAGAGAGAGAGAGAGAGGAAGAGAGAGGAGAGAGGAAGAGAGAAATCGAGAGAAGGAGAAAGAAAATAGAAGAAAGAGAGGGAGTGGGCTTAGCCTCGGTTCGAGATCGAGAGAGAGAGAAGGAGAGAAGAGAGGAGAGAGGAGAGAGAAGAAGTAGAGAGAGAGAAGGAGAAGAGAGAGAGAAAGACGAAGAGAGAGAAAGAGGGGACTGGGGGCTTAGCGCCCAGTCGAGACGAGAGAGAGAGAGAAAGAGACGGGGAGAGCGAGAAACCGAGAGAGGGAGGGAAAATCGAGAGAGAGGGAGAAGTGAGAGAAAGATAGAAAGAGAGAAAGAGAGGGGACTGAGGGCTTAGCCCTCAGTCCGAGATTGAGATAGAGAAGAGAGGAGAGAGAGAGGAGAAGAAGAGAGAGAGAGGGGACTTGGGGACTTAGTCCTCGATCAGAGAGAGAGAGAGAGAGAGAAAGGGAGGGTAATGTTGGTTACCTAATTTGAACCTTGGGTCCGTACCGGGGGCTAGGCTCCTAGCCTTCTTGGTGTATCCTTCAAGGTGGGTTGAGTGCCTTGGTGTGGAAATGAGCGTGTAGGGTTAAGGCTTATGCACTAGGGACTATTGAAAGTAGACCTAGGTGTATGGAATAAGGGCTACAGAAGGTGGGAGTGAAGGGTTCTAGGTTGGGAGTGGCAAATCCTAGGTTGAAAGTGGAAGATTCTAGGTTGGAAGTGGAAGGTTCTAGGTTGGAAGTGGAAGGTTCTAGGATAGAAGTGGAGGGTTCTAGGGGTAGTTCTTAATGGGTGAAAGCTTTCTCTCTCCTCTCTTTGGTGTGAAGAAGATAGAGTCCAAAAATCACAAACTAAAGGGAAGCTCAATGTATTTCATTAATTTTTGCCAACACTTTGATCTTACACCCAACCTAGGGTTACAAATGAGTATAAGGTGCTTATATATCATGCCCTTGAAACAAGGGTGGATGACTAAAAGCAAGCCAAATTGTAAAAAATTACTGTTTTTGTGAATTTAAATTGAATCCCGTTTTTAGGGCAAAATGACCCCCACCTAGAATCTTGGAAATGACCGGATGGTTCCCAAAAAGGCACCATAGGCTATGGTGATCGTTTGGGACCTATTTCGAGCTCTTCCAACAACCTTTCGATGAAAATAACATCATAAAAGTGATGGTCTTGGCCAGACAATCATTTTGATATATGATTTAATCCTTGAATTGAGCTTTCAAATCCTTCTTGAAATCTGGTGAAAGATGGGAAACTTGCAATCTTGAGTGCTTAATCTTGTCCATTTCTTGATGTTTTGGGTCGACTTTTTCATCATAGATTGATGGGGAAGCTGTCATGATCATTTCATGATAAAAATGGCTCGATTTGGTTGTTGGATCATCACTTTTCGAATTAGGGAAGTTGACGGAATATGGGATTCCGGTAGCTGAAAAATGTCCCTTTTTGTAACCTCAAAATACGACATCTTTGGTCTTTCATCACATGCGATGTTTACCTCAAATCGAAGCCGTCGACATCATCGTCGCAACGGACCATTTTCAAGACGATCCGAGGCCGTGGCTTCATGATACAACCACTTGATCAAAGGGGTTTCCATCTTGCAAAAATCTGCAACTCGAGTTGTTTTTTATGCAACTTCTCTTTAAGATTTCTACTCTTAAGATTTCTTCTGTCTTGATTGGGCTTAAAACGAAGAAGTTATTGCTCTTGGAAGATGATCCCGAGTTCATAAGGTATGGTTTTTAGAAATGGAAACTGGTTCGCCAAGGGCGCACCAAAATAGTGTAAAACCTACCATTTTTGGGTAAGTTGGTCCTAGAATGGTCTAGAAGCACCTGATTGAGCTGAAATTCGATATCTAGGGGTTTTTGGACGTTCTGAATCCAATGGAAGCAATCTGGTACTCTTAGGGAGTTAAATGCCGTCCCCACATACTTTTTGGGACCAATTCGACACCCTTCAAAATTCTCTAAAAAATCAAGATTTATTCTATTAGTGCTTCCGCAGTCTGCAGGTATTTTGGTACCTGTAGGCTTAGGTCACAATTGGCTTCCTCCTTATTCTTACCGAGGATACAAGTGTCGAAAAATACCTTACAACAACTTGCCCTGCCGAATGACTAAAAACAAGCCAAATTTTTCAAAAATTGAATCCCGTTTTTGGGCCAAAATGACAATTTTGGCTCCACCTAGAATCTTGGAAATGATCGGATGGTCCCCAAAAAGGCATCATAGGCTATGGTGATCGTTTGGGGCCTATTTCGCTCTTCCAACAACCTTCTGGTGGAAATAACATCGTAAAAGTGATGGTCTTGGCGAGACGGTCATTTTGATATATGATTTAATTCTTGAATTGAGGTTTCAAACCCTTCTTGAAATCCGGCGAAAAATGGGAAACTTGCAATCTTGAGTGCTTGGTCTTGTCCATTTCTTGATGTTTTGGTTTGATCTTTTCATCATAGATTGACAGGGAAGCCGTCATGATTATTTCATGATAAAAATGACTCGATTTGGTTGTCAGATCATCACTTTCCGAATTGGGGAAGTTGCTGGAATATGGGATTTCGGTCACCAGAAAATATCCCTTTTTGTAACCTCAAAATAGGGCATCTTTGGTATTTCATCACTTGTGATGTTTACCTCAAATCGAAGCCCTCGACGTCACGGTCGCAACGGACCCGTTTTTAAAATGATTCGAGGTCGGGGCTTCGTGATACGACCACTTGATCAAAGGGTTCTCCATCTTGCAAAAATCTGCAACACGAGTTTTTTTTATGCAACTTCTCTCTAGGATTTCTTTCGTCTTGGGCTATGTCACTGTGCCATATATCAAAACGTACGCGTTGACGAGACGACTTATGAAATTTGGGCATGATTAGGCTTAAAACGAAGAAGTTATGGCTCTTGGAAGATGATCTCGAGTTTAGAAGGCACAATTTTTCCAAAAATCGAATCTGGTTCGCCGAAGGTGTACCAGAATAGTGTAAAACCTACCTTTTTTGGGTAAGTTGGCCAGAGAATGGTCTAGAAGCACCCATATGAGCTGAAATTTGTTATCTGGGGGTTTTTGGACCTTCCAAATCCAATGGAAGCATTCTAGTACCCATCTGAGACCCTGATAATAGGTCTGTAGTTATGAAGCACTTTTTTGGCATGTTAGGAGCCTAATTTGGAAATTGATTTTCCGTTTGGTCTGCTTTAACTTCGTCAGATCACGATAAAACTTGGCGGGTGCTCTTAGGGAGTCATGCTCTTAGGGAGTCAAATGCCGTAACCACATTCTTTTTGGGACCAATCCAACACCTTTCAAAATTCTCTAAAAAATAAGGGTTTATTCTATCAGTGCTTCCGCAGTTCGCAGGTATTTTGGTACCTGTAGGCTTAGGTCGCAACTGGCTTCCTCCTTATTTGCATCGGGGATTCTAGTGTTGAAAAATACGCTACAACAACAACCAAAAGGTTGAAGCCGATACTTAAAGGAAAGGGAAGGAGTGAGAGGTGGAGGAAAGTAACATGCATCAAGGGTGCGGATCCTTTAGGAGCTTGGCTAGCTACTCTTGCACAAGAGTGACTGATTTTCGTGCCCCTTCTGATATTTGTTGGGCCTTAGCTACCCCTCTAGCAATAGCGGCTTCTGCATCCGCCTGAGAGCGAGTAAGTACCATCCCCGTTCAGATGATTTGGAGCATTCCCACACACATTCACATGCATACCATGAGAAGGTAAATAAGAAGAGGAAGGGCTAGTGTTTACCATATGGACCATAGTCTTAGGTCCATGCATGCTCACAGTCCGGAACTCTTCCTCCGCTTCAAGTGAGAATGTGAAAGAGTCATTGGGGTGTCACATGCCACCAAGGTGGCTGTAAATTTCTTCTATGAAGGGGAGACAGTGGACAAGAAGAGGGTCACTTGAGTTGGCATATCAAATTCCATGCAGGCCAACTCAATGTCCTTCACCATATGGAGAAAACTCTCACATGATTACCAATTTTTGAGTGATCCGGCATCAGGCAATCCATGAGCTTCTCATACTCATCACCTTGTGAGAGTAAGATAGAGTATCAAAGGTTTTTTTCATCTTTTCAATTATTTCTTTGGCTGTCCTACACTTTTCATACTCTTTTGCATAAGTATAGGACATAGTGGCTAAGAGCACATTCTTAGCACTTTGATTTTCCGTGCTCCATGTCTCATAGGCATTACGTGTGGCTTGAGCGGCATTAAACGTGGCACATTTGGAGGGTCTTGTGTGATCATGGGTATGAGACCCTCCTCATGGAGTACATATCCCACTTTCCTTCGCCATTCAAGGAAATTCGACCCGTTGAACTTCTCTTCTTTAAGCAATATGGTAACTATCGATTTGTTGGCCATGCGCAAACACTTGAGCAAAGTTCTAATACAATCTAGGACTCACAAAAAGACTCAAAGGGACCTCTCTTAGAGTTTTGGCTTTGATACCACTTGTGTATAGAAACCAATATTCTTGACTTGGACTACAAAAAATACAAGCTAATATACCTTGAAATTTTACAATACACTCACAATTACAACTCGAAAATTCAACTTACAGCCAGGTCACCGTAACCACAGTGAGCTACTTTCATCCAAATACATTCAAATAAGAGGATACAGATCTATTAAGGTACCTTGCTTATGAACAAGACAACTTACAAAAGGAAACCATCAAACTACATATGTATAGTGTGCTTTTGAAATTCAGCATTACTCAAACTTACAAAGAAAAATTATACATCAATGGACTTCATAAAATTCATTATAACATGATCTCTATTACGTCAACATACATATGCTCAAGTGTGCAATGCAACATGACCATGGGAAGCCAATCGGGGCTCTGGAGTGTCCGGTTTATGGGCTTTGGTCTTAGCTATGTGTTACTGGGTTATATGCAATGACATATCTCAAAATCGACCTAATTCATCATCTAATAAAGTGGGAAGTCAAGCATCTACCGATACCCAATTAAAACATGGAAGGATTTGCAGAGATCTAAAGATCAAATCAAGTGGAGAAATCGTGGGAGAAAATCGGGCTCTTAAAACACAAAACCGGTTCAATCAACTTCACAATTCGGCTCTCAATATTCTGACATAGTCTCTTCTTATAAAAGCAACAATTCAAGAGATTAAGAAGCAAAGTGTAAGTGACTGATATGATAAAAAAATCTCAGATACATATCAGCAATAAAAAATTCCAAAATCCAAGGAAGAAAGCTCATGGAAAACTATACTAAAATGCATCTTTGAAGCCTTTAACTATATGGATCTAGTGAGATCAAAGATCATTCAAAGGATCAAAGATCTAATGATCAAAGTAATGTTGTAATTAAAAATTTATTGCAAGGAGAAACGAAGGAAATAAATAGAAATAGAAATGATCTAACTCAATTGTTGAGGGCTTGAAGACTAGATCATCCATGGCTTGAATTTGAGCTTTGGATCACCATTATGGAGTAATATAAGACCTTCAATGGAGCTATTCTCTCGCCTTAACATGAAGGAGGATCTTAGAGAGAAGGGAAGAAGAAGACTAGCTTGGGCATGCCATTCAATGGAAGAAGAGAGAGAGAGAGAGAGAGGGGCGTGCCACTTTTTGGAGGGAATTTGTGAAGTGAATTCATGTGTGAGAAAATGTAGGCTTGTGAGGTATTTATATGCTTCTAACTCTCAAGTGTGGAGATGCTTCGAGATGAATGAATCTTGGCTCTTCATGTCATCAACCAATGGCTACAAAGAGAGACATGATCCTAGCCCACCATCCATCATCATGCCATCAAGATGTGTGGTATGAATTTAAACGCCTTTATCTTCTTTTAATTCACGTAAATTTCCTTTGTTATCAAAACGCCCATGCTCTTTACATTTAATAAAACTAAAACCAAGATGGAGGGTATACCCTTATGGTCATTTATTAAAAATTCCAGCAAAAAGAAAATCTTAAAAGTTCCTTCCATTTCATAAGAGCATGTGGAGCTAATGAAAGCATGCCACATAAGCTTAGGTGGTTAATTGCACATTTATCATATACCCTTAGAGTTTGGCTTGTAATTACAAATTGTATACCCCTTCTAGAATCCTCCACACATGTGCACAAAGCCCCCTTGCTCAAAGAATCCATAAAACTTCCCATAAACCCATAAAAATCATTTTAATGATTTTCCATCAAATTAAATCATTTTGGCATTGATTAAAAATATTTACAAGGAAAATTAGGATCCTTGGAGTTGAATTACGAAACGGAGCATTTCACTTGGCTAGATTTGGAATCCAAAGCCTTCTCGGTATGACTCAACAAACTCATGACCCACAGTATATAATCAGAGGCTCATGATTTGAGCCTATCAAAGTCAAACCGATGTGCGAATCTGAATCCTCAAGTATAAGTGGATTTCAGGTGCACCCCCTAGAGGACATGCACACACATGTGCGGGGGTTCCTCTCTTGGCACATGTGCATAACTCTAACAAGTGGATCCCTAGAAGAGTGGCTTCCCATGCACTGCGAATGTATATGCATATGTTATGAAAAGGTTTTAGGAATCAGGGGTTTTGGCCAATGTCCTCTATTGGTCGTAACCTTCCCATACAAGGCTGTTAGTCATCAAGTTCATACATAAATAGTATTTCCTTGGCCCATCACTCAGTCATGAGGCACAAATATAGTAACTGACTCTGACTAAGACGTAACGATCAACCCTCTTGGTACCTCCCACATATAAATCCTCCTTATGACTTAATCGGGGTTCCATGACTCTTGGTCCCAGTGTGTCAAGATCCCAGAGTCATGTCACTCTTTTACTCCCACTGAAGTTACGAGCGATTGAAAATGTCGAATTTAAGGCTTTGAAATGACATAATTCCGACAAGAAGATGGGTACAACCCAAAGTTCTAAACAATTATACCCCAGTGCTAACCTGGAATCAGGAACTGTTCCTAACTTCGGTAATTCTTTCAGCTTCTATGAGAATCCTAATGTTGGACTTACCCATTATTGTATGCATGGATAAGCATTATTTTGTTCAACATCCTGTAGGGAGGTTTGTATCTTATAAATCTGTGTCTTCTTATCGTGGCTTCATAATTGCCCCATCTTCAGTTCGAATACCTTCCTGAGTTGCACATGGACTTTCACAACCTCAATGAAAGGTTGTCTTGGGTGATGAGATGTAAGCCCTTGGGCAAAATAATACATGGGAAATCACCAATCTTCCTAAAACAAAGAAGGTCGTAGGATGTTGGTGGTATAAACTGTTATAAACTGTGAAGTGCAAGGCTGATGGCACATTGAAAGTCATAAGGTCAGATTGGCTGCAAAGCGCTTCAATCAGACTCTTGACATAGACTACCAAGACACATTGAGGATCTGTCTTTCTCGAGCTGCTAATAAATCTTTGCCTCTCCACTAGCTAGATGTGAAGAGTGCATTCTTGCATGGAGATATCCAAGAAAAGATCTATATGTCCATGCCTCCAGGTATTCAGATTTATTCGGAGACAGGAAAGGTGTGCAAGTTAAAGAAGGAGATTTATGAACTTAAACAGTCTCCTAAAGTGTGGTTTGGAAAATTCACTAAGGCATTGCTGAAATATGGGTTTAGAAGTCAGGTTGATCATATGCTCTTTGTAAAGAAGAATAGTATTGAGATTTTAGCCCTTATAGTGAATGTCGATGATATTATTGTGACAGGGGACAATGTGAAGGATATTGAAGATTTTAAATCATATCTAAGCAAGGTGTTCAATATCAAAGATTTAGGACCCCTTAAGTAGTTTTTGGGAATTGAAGTGGCAACATCAAAGAAAGGGATAACCATCTCCCAAATAAATTATTAACTGAACCTATTACAACAAACTGTAATGTTCAGAGCTAGACAAGCCGATATTCTTATAGAAATCAATCCTAAACGTTATGGAGTAGGGGGAGAGTTGCTGGAAAGTTCCAAATACTGGGCAAGCTCATATTCCCCACAATCGCATGACCGGACATCTCTTATGCGGTTAGTGTGGTCAGCCAATTTATCCAGGCACCACGTAAACCACATCTTGATACAATGTATCGGATATGGAGATATCTCTGGTCTGCTCTAGGAAGAGAGTTATTTTTCTCTAATCAAGGGCATTGTTATGTTGCTATTTACATTGATGCTGATTGGGCTAGATGCCCAACTAATAGGAGATCCATAACTGGCTATTGCACCTTTGTTTTAGGAAATCTGGTTTACTGGAAAAGCAAGTAACAAAATGTGGTGGCAAGATCAAGTGCTGAAGTGGCATATAGGGCTATGGCTCATAATACATTTGAAGTACTGCGGGTCCAAAATGTTTCATCTGATTTGGGAGGTTAAAGTTAAGCGTCCTTGACTTTGTAATGTGACAATGAAAGACTAAACACATTAAAGTAGATTGTCACCGCATTAGAGAGAAGGTTGTTGCGTAGATCATTCATACTCCTCATGTGAAGCTTAAAGATCAACTTGCAGGTATCTTCACTAAAGCTGTTGGATGGGATAGACTGCAAGATATCACAAGCAAGTCGGGCATGATTGATAGCTATGCACTAACTTGAGGGGGAGGGAGCGTTGGAAATAATTAATTATTGCTATATTTGATGGGTATAAATGTCTTTATTTTTGCTTAGGTCATATATGTCCTATTTCATTGTGCATGGGTAGTACTGTAATTGGTTCACTTTGTTGACATAAAAGGAGGTACCTGTTGGTCATTCTAGGCCATCACCTCTCTCTCTCTCTCTCCCTTCCTCACGCTCTTTTTGCCTCTCAATCTCCCTCTCTCCTCCTTTTTCTTCCTTCTTTTTCTCTCTCTTACTACTCTCTAGTCGCTTACCTTTGTTTTTTCTCCTTTTCTCTTCTTTAGTTTTCCCTAACATTATTTTCAACTATTTTAACTCACTTTTTAAATCCCAGATTGCCTGGGTGAGCTGGCCATCCCAAAATTTGGCCAAGATTGGCCAAGCACTGATCTGGGTTGGTGAATTGGAGTGATTCTCTTGTGTGAGAATTCGTCCTAATTTTTTAAAAAAATAAAATAAAAAAGGAATATATGTCTTTAAGATAATGTAATGTGTGGGAACCGGTCAATCTGGCTGGTCCAAATAGCCTAGTTCCCTGACAAATTCGCCTAGTTCCTTGATCGACCTAGGTGATTCCATGGAAACAAGACTTGTTCCATGGGAACCGGACCAATTCCAAGTTCTAACAAGGAACCGGGTTGATCACGAGTGATTCCTTCCCAAATCAGATTGGTTTTTTAAACACTAGTTTAGATCATTTTAGACAAAATAATGCTTATATTCTTTGGACCTCGTAATTCTAGAGGTTTAAAAATTAAAACTTGGAATATATTCATGTGAAGGAACGTGGAAGTCATCTATCTACTCATTTATATTAAACCTTATGAATTATTGTTGTTATTGTATGTTTGGAATATATTCATTTTAATGTTTTGTGCAAACAACCATAAAATAATTCTTGCCGAGCTCTCATTGGAATTGTTTGGAATTCTCTATTGGCCATTAGTTTTAACATGGATCATTGAATTGTTAATGAAGATAAATGCTGCTGACAAATTTAGCTTCTTAATCTGGAGAATTTAACAATACAATTCTGTGTATTGCACTTGGTTAAATTGCAGTTATACTTGTTTTTGTGTCTTGTACACTTTATCAGTAAGGTGTTTTTGGCTTAAATGATTACTTTCACTGCATCTGAAATAAGTAATACGAAGACAAATGGTTATGCTCCTTTTTGATAACCATCTTGGTCTAGCTGGTTAGTACTTTATGAAAGTGTAGATCAATTCCCTTAACAAGTGACGATTGACCCTGATCTTCTTTTCTTTGCAGAATATGATCAGGAAAGAGGATCTGATGCTACTAGAGGATGGGCTACATTTGGAGTACTCTCTTGTGTGTAAGTTGATAAAAGATCCTAGTTAGACAAGCTGTAAATTAGGTTATTTATTTTTTATTCTCTTCAACAAGTATTGACTTTAAAATTCTCTAGCAATACTCCAATATCAAATACAGGTGGAAAACAGAATCATATATAGCAAGTATATTGTCTACCAACATCTCTCTTTCCTTGATATAGTAAGTAGCTCTTGTTGGAATATCAGTCCCTCAAGCAGATCAGGGGAAAAAAAGAAAAAAGAACTACACAAATATATATCCTAGTTAATCTGAGTTCTGCCCATTATGTTTGTAATAGGATTAGGATTAGGTGCTCTGTTTAGGTCAATGTGTAATCTTTTACACGTGGAATCAGGGATTTAAAAACCGGCCCTAGAATCGCCCGGGTCGACACAGGAATCAGCCACCCCGTGCCGATTCTCATGAAATACAGGAATCAGGCGGTTTTAGAGTGAAAACGACGTTTTTTACCGAAAAAACGGCAACTCGCTACAGTAAAACGGTGAGTCGCTACAATAAACATTGTTCTTCCCTTTTTCAGCAAAAAAACTGCTGGAAGCATCAAAATTCATCAAAATTTATCGTTTCTTGATGAACAATGGAGGGGAATCATATTTTAGGTCCGTAAAACATTGATTGGGTTTGGATTGAGCCTAAAAAAATACCGGATTGTGAATTTGTTGATTGAAATTTGGGTTTTTTTTGAGCGGATTAGGGTTTTTTGCCAATTCGATATTTTGGTGGCCATTTTTTCATTGATTTAATCCGTTCTTTTTTCTTAATGATCATGGTAATACATGCTTTCATCAAAATCAGGTACTATGATTTGTTGTTTTGTATTTTAGTTTTACGAATTTTTTTTTGGGGCGAGATTCATGATTTTGAAAACCAAACCGTAAATCATGGGGTCATTCTCCATCGATTTGATCCATTTTTTTTTTTTTGTTCTAATGATCATGTTAAGATTAGATTCCACTAGAACCAGGTAACACAATTTGTGGTTTTGTATTTTCTTTTTGTACGAATTTTGTTTTTGGGGTCTCTGCATGTGAACACTTATAAGGTTGATTGTTGGATTATTTTTTTATTTATTTTATGAATTTCCTTTATAGATTGTCTGATTGTATGAAATCTGATTTTTCTTGTTTGAATCATTGTTGGGTTTTCATTTTTATTCTTGTTTTTCATTTTCATATTCTCTTGATGTTTATTGGGGGAACATTTCTTTTTTTATTTTTTTTATTTTTTTTCTGATATAGAGTTGTAGTCATTGTGAGCTATTATTTTTACGGGGTTTTCTGCCCAATTTCCGATTTTTTATTTGCGGATTTGTTATGAGCTTCTTTGGGTTATGGAGATTTCAGGTATCAATTTCTAACTCTAAAAGTGTACTGTAATGTTGCTTGTCTTTTAAAGTTCTAAATAAGCAAAACTATTCTTTCAAAATGGGTTGCATTCTCTATTTCCCTTTTCTTTCCTTTTGTTTTTCTGTTTGGGGTTCTTGGACTGGCTTTGATCATGTGGCGTTGCTTTCAGAATGAAGTTGCAATGTTTATTTTGTTAGTAGCTTTTGTGGTATCCTTTGGATTCCCAATTAACTTTCCTATGTGGATTGGGCAACACTTTCATGTTCAGAATAAAGAAGGGGCCTACATTTTCTATCACTACAATATTTCATTTTTGGCTGACATTGCAAGTATTTATTTTCTCTAAATACAGCTTGTTGTCCAATATTGTTCTTATGGCTTCCTCACAATTGTTTCTCTTTGAAGGATGTTTGCACCTCTTCTTATTTTATCTTTAAAATTGTTGCATGCTGCTTATATTATTGAATATCACGAGCGCAGTCTATATCCTAATCCGTCCCAGCAAGAAAACAACGTATTATTGAATATCACGATACCTTTTATAAATCAAATTATCTTCATCTTTCTCTGATGTTCTTGTAGTAGCATTGGGTATCAGTATTATATCCATTTGAACATGTTTCTGATGACCCAGAAGTTTTGGGGGCTGCAAGTATCTCATTGACAATTGAACATCTTTCCGTTTTCCAAAAAAATGAAAATATGAGATAAGTTTTTCTTTTAATACGAAGTCACGTAATATCCTCTCTAGGATCAACTGTGTATCCAACAATAAGAGGCTAGGGGCGAGCATGACAGTGTAGGTGAGCATGAAAGATGGACAAGTTTCGGGGATTTTGGACTAGGAGCGCAACAAAAAACACTAATACTCAGAGATACTCAGGCGCCCACTAATTTGGATGATTTGTTCCTAGATCAAGTCAATGAATTGTCATGCGAATTCAATGAATGGGAACAACATGACCAAAATAAAAAAGAACATCGCCTTTCATTTTGGTTTTAGGTCATATTTTACAAATTGTATGCTTTATTTTAGTCCATGTATGATTATATACTTCATCCATGATAATTTTATGATTATTCTTTTGTGTGATATAAATTTAATGGGTAGCATAAGTTCATATAGGGAAAGAACATCTCAATATTCGTATATTGATTCACAAAAATGAAAGTTAATAATGTAGTACCCCATTTCTTATTGGATTCCTAAAAACCAACATTTATAATGATTTTTAATAATTTTTTTGGATTTTTTTATTGCCGAATTTGACCGTTTCGGCTGATTCCCCTCCGATCTGCCGATTCACCGATCCGGATGGGTTTTTGGGGTGCTTGGTCCGCGGCACTGATCCGTTTTTTAAACCACTGCATGGAACATATTTTTATATATTATGTTATGAATTCCTTTTTTCTCTTGGGTAAGTTGGTTGAGTTCAAACTCATTTCGGTCTGAAACCGAAAAAAGGGTAGCTTAGAATTATGGGACAAACTCCAGAGGCTCGAATCATTGACATCTTTTGAGCAATCTGGATGTCTACCTACCACCAGGCTGCAGCCTAAGGCACAGAAATGAAAAAGGTTGGGTCAGCTTGGTTTGATTTTTGAGACAAATTTTAAGTGTTCTAAAGTCTCGACTTCCCTCGCACAAACATGATTCTTTCCTTCGAAAAGAAGTCCAATTGACAATAATTTTCTTTTTCTGCTTTTTGTGGAAAAGATATTATCTACCTGGTTAGCAGTATTTCATTCTGTAGCCTTATAACTGTGGTACTTACCCAAGGCTTTATTGTACTGGGTTTTGTATAAGTCCCGTTTATGTAAAATTTTAATAGTTGTTTATGTGAACTTCATTCATGCAGGTTCATTGTGCTAGCATCAATCTTCTGCTGTGCTGGTTTCGTTTACAAAATTCGAGTTGAGCACCAGGTGAGTTTGCCTGTGTTTGTGCATATGCACAATGATATCAGGCTGGTGAAAAGAATGATAATTGTTTTGACAATTAAAATAATGATATGGCTATGATGAAAAATTTCCCTTGCAACTTTTGTAGCGAGGATTAGATGCCTTGCCTGGCATCACAGTGCTATCTGCCTGCCTGGAAGCTGTAAGTGCATCAAAACCACCATCCATTATCAATATACACCCCCCCACTCCCCCCACCCCTCTCTCTCTCTCTTGACATATATATGTATAAATACTTGCCATGGTAAAGGGATATAGTGTTAGACTGACTTGTTGACATTAAAATAGGTGACTGGATCAGAGTTAGGCTACTCACGGGCTGATACTCTCAATGGTAGCTTTGTCAATTCCACATCATGGGATAGCTTGCCTGTTACTGAACAAGCAACTCAAAGAACAGGAGAGAGAAAATATGGATCCATGTGAAGCAGAAGCTCTAGGTGTTTTGAGGGTTATGGATTTCTGTCTTTTTGAGGGAGAAAAGAGTGGGCAACTGATTGAATATGCTGTTGCCTGAAGAATGGGGAATTTCGTGCTTCCTAAATTCTTGGTTGAGAGGGTCTATTGAAGATCGCAGGGCGCTGTGGACGACTCTCCACAATGACTTACATGTTACCTAATATTGATAAATGAAAAGTAATTGTGACTTCATTGTATGTTTAAGTTACAGTTACTAATGCTTACCATTGACTATGTTAACGAGTGGGAGGTGACTTGAAGTTTTCAACTTTGGATACGATGGATTTTTCTCTCAAGTTTATTACCCAAAGAAATGTCATCCAGTGGAAACTGCATCATCATTCTTTTGCATTGATTTAGTTTAACAATAATTTCCTTTGGTGGCTGAATGCATTTGCACACGCATCATGAGAATCCTTCAAGACTTTAATTGTTAAAAGTTACTGTTTTTTACTATTTCTAGATGTAATGCTAGGTGATGACATAAATAAAACCAGTAGAATTTATTGTTCTTTGATGAATACTATCATTTTGGCGAGCTAGAATATTATTTTGGACATAGCTGTGTCGAATGAAAACATGGTATCAGCCTTTCTCACTGCAAATGACTGTCAGGGATCGCTTCCAAATTTTCACATGCAATCTTTGGACCTGCATATATATCTCTGGAGCTTTGAAACCTTGACACCTCACTCCTATTCTTTTTTATTCAGATGTTTTATATTCTATTTTCTGTTATAGAGTTGTAGTTACTCCGGGCGAAAAAACAATGGCTTCCCATGCTGACGAATGGTTACAATGGGCAAAATTTTCGAAAGACTATCATAGATCTCAAGACATTTCACATAAGCACTCTACAATGATGCGTCATGCGTAAATATACAGACCACAAGTTTCACACAAAGGAAGTACATGGTCAAAACCAAATGAGAGAGAGAGAGAGAGAGAGAGAGAGAGAGAGAGAGAGAGAGAGAGAGAGAGAGAGAGAGAGAGAGAGACGTAGTACGTACGTAGTACGTACGTACGTACGTACGTACGTTACGTTACGTTACGTACGTACGTACGTACGTACGTACGTACGTACGTACGTACGTACGTACGTACGTACGTACGTACGTAGTACGTAGTACGTAGTAGTACGTACGTACGTACGTACGTACTACGTACGTACGTACGTACTACGTACGTACTACG
>NW_006497889.1:1277364-1293197 GCF_000471905.2 Amborella trichopoda
GAGAGAGAGAGAGAGCACAGTTCAGCTTAGTTAGCTAGGCGACAATTAGTTCTTACTTCCCCTTGGCTTCCAAGGAGAGGGTTAAGGTTACCCATTTTCACCATGGACTTTGCAAATTGATCAAAGAAGAGGTCTTCATTTTCTGCATAGCTCTGGACCAAATTCATGGTCTTGCCCCCACTTCAGTAACTAGCACCATATCTGAATTCAGAAGCGACTTTCCCCAAAGGAGCAGCTTGTAATAGTAGTTATCGAACTTTGTGGGGCTCACCATGTCCAAAGGAGAGAGATTATTGTCTCCACCTGAACTTGGGCAACATGATGTCAGCCTGTTATAGAAATCTCCCTCTAGAGAAGCATCTGGTTGCCCATTTCCATTCTGGTTGTACAGTCTCTGCCTGAAAGTCACACATCTTGCCATTCCAAGTGTGTGACTCCCTGAAACAAGGTTAAAAAATAAAGGCTTAGATGGGTGAAGTGATGAGATCACTGTGAAGTTTACTTGTTTAGTGACCGATATGGTCACCGTTGGGAATTCCGCTGTATTTAGCTTCCATTATATGCTCCAGTTTTGAATTTAAACCATTTAGCTGCCGACTTATGCTCATGGTTTGAAACTCTGTTAAATGAGGAGGTAGATGATACAGAGAATTATCTCTCGTACAAAAACACTGGCGCCTATCCAAATGGAAAAACATGATCATCATTTTAAACCGAGTGGTACATGATCATGGTTTGAAATTTTGCCTAATCTAGTGGCGTATAAGAAAATATATTGAACTATGAGGCTCATACATGATCATGTTTTGCCAAAACTATAGCCATTAATATGATTGTCAGTTACATAATCACTGTCGGAACTTTGACAAAATTAATGGCTCATACATGAATATGTAATAAGAATAGTGATCCTATAGGACCCTCATCCATTCATGTGTATAGGACCTCAAAGGATTACACTAAAGGTGGCACGGATCTTTAAAAAAGTTATCACATAAGTGTAAAACTTGATTTTTTTATAGATCCGTACTAAATTTAATGGTGATCTTTTAGGATCCTACACACATAAGTGGGAGAAGGTCCTTATTGGATAATTTTTCATGTAATAGTACCGATATTAAAGATTATGGAATGTTTAGCAGGTTAAAAATGAGCTGATGAGCTGATTTTAAAAATTGCAACCCGTGTCTACTGAAGATATTCGAAAATGAAGGGACTTTTGGTCCACCTAGGATAGGTTTGGCCCCCCTATTTTGCAATTAAAAAGAGGTGGATTATTCCATCTTCAAGCAAGAATTAAGGGCTACTAGATTTTGTTCGCTATATTGTTTAAAGGGTGCGGTTTGTATAGAGCCTAGGCTCTAAACAATAAAATTAGAGCCTACTTTATGTCGAGAAATGTGTTTTTAATACGGAAAATCTTTGTGATTGTTTTAAAATATATTTTTATATTTATTTATAAATTTTAAAGCTTAAAAAATAGTATAGATAGACAAATCTATAAAAACATGAAAATCTCGAAAATTGACGGTCAAAAAATACGTTATAAAATGTACTATTTCCAAAACTTGAAATCCGTTTTTTTACCTTGTCCATGCATCTTGATGGCGAGATGATCAATTTAAAAATATTTGAGCATCAAAACAACTTCTAATGAACGTTTTGAGAGAGGCTCAAATTTGACTGTTCAGAGCCTTGGCTATATATAAACTTTTCCCATTTTTAAATAAGACAGGCCCGAACAATGCGTCTCAATTTGCAAGACATGTAATTGGGTTGGTATATTTGGCCTTCATTTGTTTGGGGCAACGGTAAAATAATTATGTAACGGAGATGCTACCATATGCATGAGAGAGAGAGAGAGAGAGAGAGAGAGAGAGAGAGATGCCTGATAGTGCAACCAGGTCGACTTCATCAAGCCCCTGTTTACTGAATTGTTGGAGAAGGGTTTGGAAAGTAGAGTTTGGTGCGGGCACGTTGGCGTCTGAAAGGCTTAGGCTTGCTGTCCTCGAGTCTCTCCTCCCCACTGCAACCTCCCAGCTCGGTCCACCACTCTACACCATCAAAACAATGCCCCAACTTAACCTACTTAAAAATAACTCTTAGAAAGTAAAGGTTGAGATTAAAAATAACTCTTAAAAAGTAAAAATTGAGATTCTTACATCTTTAGCATGTGAAATTACAATAAAATAAGTATTTCACATACTCATCCCTAATTGCACACTCTCTCTCTCTCTCGATACAATTGGAGCGTATGTTATTTTACCAGTACACTAGAAGCTCTAGCAGCAAGGGCGAGAAGGTCAGCACATGAAACAACTCCAGGACATACTGCTTCAAGTTCAGCCTTTACCAAATCAACCACTTCAAAACCTCTCACTGAATTAAGATTTGGGCCCGACTTCTTCTCGCTCGCCACCGATTCGCTGTTGTCTAACAGAAGCGAACCATCACAACCCTAAAAAAATTCATGGTGAGAGAACAAACTAAACGTCAGGACCTTCTTTTGAGAGAACCACTGAGGGAGGCCCAAAACAACATATTTAAGAAAAAGAGGCCTACCTTCCCAACATGGATAAATGTTCAACATTAACTGGCTTCGTAGAGCTAAAAAAAGGATGGTTGAGTTCAGAGTTGGTTCAAATAGGAAGACCAAGAGGCTTTTCAAGATTCGACTGGTCACCATACGGTTAGGGATTAATCAGAACTGGTGGGACCGATGGTCGAATCAATAATATCATATATGAAAAAATAAAAGAAAAAAGAATAAAAGTTTAGAAACATGGACCGCATCAGAAAATATTTGCTCAACTTTGTTTTAACCAAAAATCAGCTACTTTGACTAATCAAATATCAATTTTGACTAGTTTTCGATCAATCTCGAAATTAGAAAGACCGAGACACCAATCAGCTGTCCTACCAAGGGGACCAGCCCATCTTGGTCCAAATCTTGACAACTATAGACAAAATCTTGTGATATCAGGGAGAGAGAGAGAGACCTGCACAAAGCAATCATGAAAGTGAAGCCTAAGCAATGAAGCAGGAAGCCTTGGATCCTGGGCAAAGGCGTTCTCCAACACTCTAATCACAACCTCATTTGCTTGAGGGCATGTATAGTCGTAGAAATAAGGACTCAGTCCATGGTAATTGTAACTATAATTCACATTGGATCGGCTACCATCCCCATCGCCCCAATAATAATAGTCGGGAAAAAAAGCTAGAGAGAGGGAGAAGGAGAGAGAAACCATGAGAAGACACAGTGAAGCTTTAAATCCATCCATGGCTATTGCAGTTTCACCTATTCTTGGATGGTTATGTAAGGCTGGGCACAAGGGATATATATAAGGCCCAGATGACCCTCCCATGTTTGGTCACTAACTCTATTATGATCATCCATAACACTCGGAGAGAGAGAGAGAGTGAGTGTTTTTTTTCACCCTAGTAAGGACAAGCATACCGTTCATAAAGTTGAATTACATTATTAACCTAATTCAATTTAATAATGAGAAACTAATCAAAATGTATTTTAATGGAAACTTATCAAAATGTATAGAGATGGCCAATTAAATGTTTACCCGATTCAATTTTAAAAGCCCTATCATCGAAATGTAGATTGTTATCAAGAGTTGAAATAGTTGAAAATTGATAAAAAGTTAAAAAGTTTTGAGTAAATCGATTTTGAGCTGTTAGGAGCAGTGCAGTGTTGCCCGGGAGTCCTTTTCGATTTGGCCAGAAAAAACGAAGCAATTTGATGTTTCAGCCAATTTAGAGGAAGACTTTGGAATTTTTAAGGTTTTTAATATTAATAAAATATATATTAAAATAATAAAAATTTTAAAACAAAAAATTCAATAAAAAATACAATTATATGCTTTGGTTGTTGGGCTAGAAGTTTAAGCCGAGGAGGCAGAATCACATCGAAGAGAGCCGAAGTACAAAATTAATTTTTTAAATGACAATTTTGTGCTTCTGTTGAAGAGGCCAATCAGAACGAATTGAGCTGAAGTGGCCCAAAGCTATTTGAGCTTCGTTTCACTTTGGTCTAGACAAAAAATCCCTTCCGAAAGATTATTTTGCTAAACTCACGCACAAGCTTTTCCAAAAAGATGACCAAAGAGATTTCGGCCTTTTCCCATCTTTTTTCAGAATTTTTAAGTTGATCAATCCACCACGTTTGTGAAGTGACTAGGAAATAAAATAGGTAAAAAAGATATTAAAAGAGTAGTGGAGTGGTGCAGTTGTTGACTTGGTGTGGGTAATGCCTTCTCCACTTACCATGAATCTCATTGTGTGGAGTGGTTTATAACTCCAAAAGGTGCATTAGACAGGACAATGCATAGCTTAATTGCCACCACTTTGAACTATGTATTTAAAAATAAGCGCGTATAGCATGCTCCCGCAGGAGCATGTTGTATAACAAATCCCTCAGGAAAAACAACTATTTGGCTGGACTCTTTTGATTCAAAATTTTGAGATGCAAGAATTACTAGATAATCGTTTTCAAGTTTTTTTTGTTTTTTTTTTGGATTTTGAGATCCAAGTATCACTAAATTTTGTTTTCGAAAAATTGGGCAGTTCCAATGCAATATTGGGATGTCATTTTCTTTAAGCGCATAGAGGGTGTTCATTGGGTTATACAGATTACATCCATGACATTTGCGATCTAAAAAATATTTTTAGAGTGAGTTTTGTTTTAGGGAATAGACGGAGAGTATAATCGAACAGGAGTAAGAAATATTCGTGCTTTAAAAATTGGCGGCATGTTTTGCCTTTACGGAATTTGGCAAAGTCGTATAAAAGCGCATCAGAAATTGCTCTCCCCGGCATTGAAATTCCGGTGATGTCCTACAAATATTCTTCCAACTCAGATTGTGGAATTTGAAGTTCAAAAAATAGTGCAAAATGCGGCCGATCACAAAAAACGGTAACATACAGTGTAAGAAAATGTGTTGCAGGGTCAAATATTTTAAGAATTTTTTAAAATCCTTTTGGCTTAAGTTGTAAAAACCATTTTCAAAAGGTTGAAGTCTATTTCTTTAGAGAAATAATAAAAAAAATTCTTTTTTATAAGGTTATTAGGAATAAATCCCAAAATTTTCTTCACCACTTTTCACATTTTTTTGACCCAAATACCCTTCCCGGAAGTATTAGGTCCATGAAGGCAGTACGGTAAACGCAGAACCGTGATGGTCATGATGGGTTCAAACGTTGTTGGTGTGGGGCTTAAGTCATCACGTTTCTATTAGGACCATGACGATAGGGCAGCATTAGAATCATCATGGTACTTTCATAACCGTGTTGATCAACTTGAGTATCTCGGTTCTTGTACCTCCGTGATATCCTTCACGGTTTAATTAGAGTTGTGATAGTTGAATAACTCATTACGGTGCTCTAAGTGCCATGATGCTTCAAATCAAGGATTAAAAAATCACCGAGTTGAGCAGGACTCACCCGGTTCGACTGGAAAATCGCTAGAGAACGAGCCGGTTCCACGAATAAACTGGGAATCGCCTGTTTCCAGAAAGAACCGGACGATTCCCAACAGTGACTCGCGAGTCAGGCCGAGTCAGACCGCATCATCCGCAAGAACACGGGCTGCATATTATTCTTCACGGGATTTCAATTTTTTTTGTCATTTTGTTATCGATTTTCAACTTTTTCAGCCTTATGAATGAATCTTACAGGCTTTAATTCAAATTTCGCATCAATTTCAATCAATAAAACGAATTAAAAAGCACCATTTTTTATCAACAAATTTGGATCAAAGAGTGAGTTTTAGGGTTTCTGCCATTTCACTGATTTCAATGGAAAGAACGCATCATTTTTTGCAAAATTTCAGGGTGAGTGATCGTAAGAGTGTTGATCAGAATTTTGTGTTCATAATTTGTGATTATCTTGGAGGAATACATATCAATTTTGAGTTTAACGGCACAGGTGCACGAAGAACAGATAAGAACTGTGTTTTTTTTTTTTCCTCCATGCGATCAAATTCAGTCAATATTTTGTAAATCATGTATTAAATTTATAGGATTTTGATTCGTAGTAGTGTTGTTTATCATCACATGTATTCAATTTGATTATATTTATTCAATTTGAGTTGGATTTTATAGAAAACAAGAGTGATGTCTGTTAAAAAAAAATGGACTGTGTTTTTTTTTTCCGCCATTTTCTCAATTTCAGTAAATATTTTGCAAAGAATGTGTTGAATTTATAGGGTTTTGATTTGTTATAGTGTTGTTTATCATTACATGTATTCAATTTTATCTGATTTATTCAATTTGAGCTTCATTTTTTATTTTGAATGACTGATATCTGTGAAGAACTGCTTTTTTTTTTTTTTCCTCAATTCAATCGATTTTATTTAATATTTTGATGATAATGTATTAATATTATAGGGCTTTGATTCCTTATAGTGTTTTTTATCAAAATATGTACTCATTTTGATGTAATTTATTCGATTTGAGGCGGATTTTTGAGTTGGAATGACTGATGTTAGGTTGGTTTGTAAAGAACTGGGTTTTCTTTTTTTATTATTCATGATCAATTTTTTTGAGAAATCGTGATTTTTCGAAAATTTATTTTTGATTATCATTAGGAACTAAACAATATTTTTAATTTTTATTGTTAAATTTCTAGTTCAAAAAATTGCATGTTGATAGATTATTTATACAAAAAAATATATTTTATTATATTTTTAATGCAAAGCTGTATTTTTTAATTTTTTGTTAATGTAAAAAAATACATTAACAAATACATGTTGTTAAACTGTATTATATTTTTAATGCGGTTTTGAAGTATTTTTAATTTTTTAAATTTTTAATGCAAAAATTACATGTTGTTAAACTGTATTATCATGAGGAATTAAAGTGAATATCATTGTAAAAAAATCATGGCATGTTATTATATTTTTAATGTAAAAATGTATTTTTTAATTTGTTGTTAATGCAAAAAAATACATTAACAAATACATGCTGTTAAACTGTATTATATTTTTAATGTAGTTTTGCATGAAAGAAATATTTTTAATTTTTAAAATTTTTAATGCAAAAAATACATGTTGTTAAACTGTATTATCATGAGGAATTAAAGTGAATATCATTGTAAAAAAATCGTGACATGTTATTATATTTTTAATGCAAAACTGTATGTTTTAGTTTGTTGTTAATGCAAAAAAATACATTAACAAATACATGCTGTTAAACTGTATTATATTTTTAATGCAGTTTTGCATTAAAAAATTATTTTTAATTTTAAAAATTTGTAATGCAAAAAATACATGTTGTTAAATTATATTATAATGAGGAATTAAAGTGAATATCATTGTAAAAAAATCGTGGCATGTTATTATATTTTTAATGTAAAACTGTATTTTTTAATTTGTTGTTAATGCAAAAAAATACATTAACAAATACATGCTGTTAAACTGTATTATATTTTTAATGCAGTTTTGTATTAAAAATTTATTTTTAATTTTTAAAATTTTTAATGCAAAAAATACATGTTGTTAATCTGTATTATCATGAGGAATTAAAGTGAATATCATTATAAAAAAATCGTGGCATATATGAGAATTATATTATCTTGTAATTTTTAATTTTATTATTAAATTTTTAATGCAAAAAATGTATGTTCTTGATAATTGAATTGTAGCTATGTTGGCGCTTGTTTTTTTTTATATATTATCTTTCATATTTGTAATTGAGATGTATAAATATTTGTGATCATTTCAATCGAGTTGAGATTGTGCCGACTATATCATTGTAAATTTTATTTGTGGCATTGTGAATGACTATATCATTGTAAATGTTTTTTGTGTCAAATATACGTGTAGTGGCATTATGGATGACTATATTAATGTAATTTTTTTCTTGATTCTAAGTGTGACTTATACATAAATTTTTTTATCTATAATGTTGCATAAATATTTTTTTTTCTCAGTAGGAACTAATTCATGTTTGTCGAAGAAGTCCATATGCATTAGCATTGTGAATTACTATACCATTATAAATATATTTTTTATTGATACTATATCAATGTAAATTTATTGTTCTATATGTAGTAGCTGATATAAGCTATTTTTATCTATAATGTTGCATAAATAAATTATTTTTCTCAGTAGGAGTTAAAATATTTTTGTCAATAAAAGTATTTTGCATTAACAACAAATATAACTTCATGAACCACCCTTACATATTATCACTACACATGGTGATTATTTTTCATGTTCAATTGTCAGGTTAATTTTTAAACTTTTACATTTTAAAGTTGAACCATGGCAAGATCTACGGAAGACCCTGCATGACAACATGGGGTCAGACTTGATCCTAACAAAAAAGACAAAATTATTTGTAATTACTGCCAAAGAGTGATAAGTAGTGCGGTACATAGGTTCAAGCAATACTTGGCAGGGGTTAAGGGAGATGTTTATGCATGCAATAATATCCTTAATAATGTAAGAAAGCAGATGGAGGCATTTCTTAAGGCTACCAAAGGTAAAAAAATTGCAAAGTAGAGGATGGATGAGGAGATAGCTAGTTTATATACGCCATCAAGCGGGAATGATCCAGAAGAGCAATATAATAATGACTTGGAGATGGCCACAAGAATGAGTTCACATGAAACATACCAGAGGGAATGTGCGTTTATAATGCTTGGTGGTTATAACATGGGCATGCATGGTGGGCCTAGCTCAGACATGCATGGCAGGCCCAACTCGAGCATGTATGGCAAGCTCAGCTCAAATATGTATGGAGGGGTTGGTGGCAATATGTATCAAGAGGAATCGGACGTTGAAGAAATTGTTTCTAACTTAGCTAGGAGTGCCAGTATTGCTGGTCATGGTCATATAAACCCATTTCTCTCAAAGCCTAAGTCAGAACAAATGACCCTCAAAGGCATGGTGAAAGGTACGAGAAACATGTTGGGCAAATATATAAGAAAATGGTTCTACGATAAAGGGATCCCCTTTGATGCAGCCAATAGCCCATATTTTCCACCTATGGTCAATGCAATCTAGAGAGCCGGGCCCGGGGTCAAACCCCCGACGGCATATGAGCTCAGTGGACCAATATTGGATGAAGAGGTGGAGGAAGTTAGAAAGTGGATTGAAGAATATGAGCAGAGTTGGCCAAGAACAGGCATTACTCTAATGAGTGAAGGTTGGTTGAATAAAGTTAGCAAAAAAAAGTTTGTAAACTTCTTGGCCTATTCCCCAAAAGGTAGAACTTTTTTGTCTAGCAAAGGCGTATCAGAGACAAAAAAAGATGCAAACTTCTACGTACGACTATATGATCAGATAGTGGAGGAGGCGGAGATAAGTATGTAGTCCAGTTTATTACAGACAATGCACATGCATGTGTTTCTGCGGGCAGCAAGTTGATGGATAAGAGGAAGCGTCTAGTATGGACCCCGTGTGCTGCACACAGCATCGATATGATGTTAGAAGAGATCGGTGAGATCAAAATTGTGAAGGAGACTCTACAGGAAGCAAGGTTGGTGTCAAGATTTATATATAACCATTTTAAAATTTTATTTTTGTTCAGAGAACAGTCTAAGAAAAAATAGATAATCAGGCCTACCATAACCTAGTTTGTGACAGATTACTTGGTTGTGGACTCCATTCGGGAATCTGAAGGTGCAATAAAGATATTGTTTACCAGTGAAGAGTGGTTAATGACTGCCTCTCAAAGTCCAGTACCGGGCTAAAAGTGGACGACATGACCTCAAATAGGAGGTTCTGGTCTCAATGTTCCAGTATCGTATAGGCCACCTTCCCTTTGGTCACGGTGTTAAGAATGATGGATGTTGACAAGAAAGCTACCATAGGCATATTTTATGAAGGTATCGAGAGGGCCAAATCAGCTATTGGGGAGAAGTGTAATATCGAGATTATAGAAAGAAGGTGGAGCATAAAATTTGGACGTCCAATTCATTATGCAGGTAAATATATATTTATATCATTAGAATGTTTCATCGTAAATTATTTTTTTATGAAATTTTAAATGACATTTCTCTATCTATATATTTTTCAGGTTATTACTTCAATCCAAAATTTTTCTATTTGGCACTTGAACATCCCCACAAGATTATGAAAGGGGTCAGATACATTATTGTCAGGTTGAAGAGAAGCCAATGAACCAGGTAGCAGCAATACATGAGGTATTATTTAATATTTTGGTAAGAACTTGATTGAATTGTTATATTTGTGAGGAATAATGCATTAGAACGAAATATTTTGTTTTAGCTTGCTATGTATAGGGATGCTATAGGATCCTTCGAAACTAAACTTGCCAGGAATTCTCGAACTAAGATGGATCCAGGTTATCTCCTAACTAATTTTTTGTTCATTCATATATTTAATCTTATAAATTATTCTTGCTCTTACAATGCTTTTTGCATTTTAATCCAGCTGAATGGTGGGAGATATATGGTAGTGATGCACCTCACCTAAATAGGATAGCAATCAAGGTGCTCTCCTAGACATGTTCTGCTATTGGCTGTGAGCGAAACTGGAGTACGTTCCAATGGTTCACACTACTAGAAGGAATCGACTCTCTTCGGAGAAGCTTCATAAAATAGTCTACGTTCATTACAACTTAAACCTCTGAGAGCGACAAATAAGAAGGAAGCTTGAAGACTACGGGCCGATAGACTTGGACACAATATTTGTCACAGACACAGCAGAGCAATGTGTAGTAGAAGAAGAGGAGCTAATGTTGCACAACAGAGCGTTCCTTGAGGCTATCCGTGAGGAAGATCTTGAAGAAGGTGATGAGCAGCATGAAAGAGGAAGCAGCCCACCAACATATCCACAATTCGTCAGAGATGTCGGTGATATTGCACCTAATGAGGGAGAGTGAGAAGCAAGTCTAAGGGAAAATGAGAGAGATGATGATTCTGAGGCCACCCAATCCCAGCCAACTTATTCACATATTGAGTCCTAACAACAAGAGGGTAGAGATGAGCACGATAGTATAGGTGAGCATGAAGGATAGACAAGCTTCGGGGATTTTGGATTAAGACCACAACAAAACACTAACACTCAGGGATTTGAAAATAGTCAGGTGCCCACTAATTTGGATGATTTGTTTTTAGATCGAGTCAATGAATTGTCACGTGAATTCAATCAATGGCATCAGCGTGACCATGATGAAGAACGACATCGTCTGTCATTTTATTTTTAGATCGTATGTTACAAATTGTAT
Organism: Amborella trichopoda; assembly: GCF_000471905.2. The sequence continues at coordinate 1,288,569 of NW_006497889.1, forward strand.
GCTTTCTTGTAGTCCATGTATGATGATATACCTAATCCATGATAATTCTATGTTTATCCTTTTGTGTGATGTAAATTAAATGGTAAATAGTAGTTCATGCAGGGAAAGAACATATCAATATTCGCATATTCATGCAAAGAAATGAAAATTCTTAATGGAGTACCCTCATTTCTTATTGAATTTTTAAAAAACAACATTTATAATGAATTTTAATATTATTTGCGGATTTTTTTTAAGGCTTAATCCAACTGATTCAGCCGATTCTCTATCCGGATCGCCGATTCACCGATCTGGATGGGTTTTTGAGATGCCCGATCCGGGTCACCGATCCTCTTTTTAAACAACTGCTTCAAACATAGTTCTACCAGAACCATGATGACTTCAACCCAATACAAAGTCATTTAAAATCCACTTTGACCATCATGGTTCTGGTTTAACGGATCTAAGACTACCATGAAAAGTATTTTTGACCAAAAACATACAAATAGTGATGAAAGGGATACAAATGAAATTTGGAAAAATTTGGGGTTTATGTCTAACAATCTGACAAAAAAAAAAAAAGAAAAAAAAAAGAAAAAAAAAAGAATACTTTTTAATAATTTTCCTTGTTTTTTTGCAAGTTTCTTGGCATTGGAATTGGATTTTCAAGAAGGATTTGAGGGATAAGTATGTGAAGCCGTGGTCCAGCCATATATTTCCTTATAAGGAGGCAATGTTCAACAACTCAGCCGAGTACACTAGGCCTGGACCGAGTTTTCGGCATTGACCAATGGTGCAGAAATAAATTTTCATTTTAATTTTCATGAGTATTTTTTGTGTTGTATATGACTTTTTTAATTGATATTAAAAATTACTTAGTTAATTTGAACTAACAAAGTGCCAAAATTTAAAAAATAGGAAAAATTTTCACTTATAAATAATGATTTGAACAATATTGTTTAAAAAGTAGTTTTTATTATCAAAATTAAATTTATAGTTTTGAGAACTATTTTTGCCTAGAGATGGAATTATATTTTTTTTTATTAATACAACAAATTTTAATGTGTCTCACATGTTGAGTAAATATTTTTATATTCAAAACTACAATAAAAATAAGTTCTCACTTTAGTTTTCATGAGTAAAATTTATTTTTGCGTGATATAAAACTTTTTAAATTGATACAACTTAGTAAATTTTTTAATAACAAAATGTCAAAAATTAAAAGAACTATTATTATTCCATTTGAAAGGACGTAGAAAAACAATGGGTGAGACATGTGGCACTTTTCCTCCACCATTTAGTGGTGCTATGCTGGGAATGGGGCTGGGGACGTAGTGGTAGCACCCCCACACCCTAGTCACCATGTTGTGGTTTCCATTCCCATTACTAATGCGACCCCACTAATACCTTTTAAAAAGCTAACTCCTAATCTGCTTGAAAAAACAGGTAGGGGTCTGTCTTCCCCATCGATGGGTAGCGCCAGTAGAGGGTAGTTTGAGATTGAATGTTGACGACAACTCATTGGAGAATTCAGGTTCAGCTGGTTTGGGGATGGGGGGGGGGGGGGAAGAATACAGTGAGAAACTCGATAGGAAATAATTCTGTGTTATGGGGGGCCTTGTGGTGAAAAGACGGCAAATGAAGCAAAAATCTTAACGACTTTGCAAAGAATGAAAATTCTAAAGGAGAGGGGAATTCAGCAGTCGTATGTTATTGAGCTGACATAATTTTTGTGAATGATCAGAGGCCGGATGACATGAATTAGAGGTTGAAGATGACATACTTTTCCGGTTGTTGGAATCCCATTTTCAACTTCCCAAAATTGGAACATGCTCAAACGAAGACCAAACTGGATGAAATTTATCACAAAATGATCATGATAGTATTATCTTCAATTTGTGATCCAAATGAAGGCTTGGAACGTCATAGATCGTGCCAGATTGGTGGTCGAAGAATCACAAGTTTATGGAACTTGGCCAGATTTTGGGTATCAAAACGTGCACAATAGTTCAAACATAAATTCTACGATAATTGATCACTCGAATTACCACCGTAAGCGTCTAAAGAAATGCTCCCAAAGCCTAGCAATGATAAGAGGCCCCTCATGAAGGGATGGTTTTGTCATTTGTTGAAAACTGTAGTTCTTCGAAGCACGGTCGCAACGAAGCCATACTTACGACGATCCGGCATCGGGATCTTGAATTTGATGTTCTTTTAAAATCTGAATTTTCATGCTTCGAGCTCTCGAAATTCTCTCGTTTCGGGCCACGCTATGATGCGTGTTGTATATAAAAAAAAAAGTGAATCGCAAGTTCTAGCTCGTGTCCGAATTTGACCTTAATTGGATTCAAAACGAGCAAGTTATGAGCATTTGAAAATCATCCCAAAATGAGAAAACATAGTTTCCATAAAATGGAAACTAGTTCACCGAGAATGCACCGCCATAGTGTAAAACCTACCTTTTTATGGTAAGTTAGACCCAGAATGGTCCCGGAGGGTCTGATTGAGCCGGAATTTGGTGCTTAAGGGTTATTCGACGTTCTAGATCCAATGGAAGGGGTTTGATACTATTTTGAGACCTAAAATATGGGGCTATAGTTATAGAGTCCATTTTCAACATGATAGGAACTGGATTTGAAAACTAAGTTTTGTCTGGATCATATCAAAACTCGTCAGAACACAATAACACTTTGTGGGTGTCCATAGGGTATCAAAAAATACCCTCTCATGCAATTCGAGGCCATTATAACACTTCTTCAGAGGTCGCCCAAGTTTAGATTTATTACTATAATGTTCCCATGGTTTGTCCGGCGGGACCAGGTTACTACCGGCTCACTCCTTATTCGCCCCAGGGATACAAGTGAGTCAAAAGTTACATATAACACATTCGTTTGATCATCAACTAATGAAATTTCGACAACCTTAAGCCGTATTAATGTTTAACATGTTAGTATGGGGCCTGCCATGCAACGGACTGATATGTGAGCCCATCATCTCAGTCATGTTGCCCAGGCTATTTCCTGCTTACTGGAGGTCTCGGGACCTGACGCTAGTTGAAATGACACTGGTAGCATTGACACTATCGTCAGGCATTTAGGCTTTTTTGAGCTCACTAGAGGCCTGGGTATGGGCGCTGACGCCAATGGGAATGGTGTCGAGTGTCTACCTACACTGATCACACATTTTTGCGACTGAGGTGCCTTTGGTATCTTACCATTAGACTTTTGATAGGGCATCGGTGTCCATTGAGGTAACGTCAGAGGCCTTCTTTCTGAAATGCTTCATGGTCAGGTCTTTATGAGTCTGTTTTGCCTTGTCTAGTCTCTTGCTGTCTTTGGCCCCACTGGAGCAATAAGGGTTTGGTGGAGGCTAGGTTTACGGAAAAGGGATTTCAGTGGGGTGAATAGTTTGAAATATCCGAGTGGTTTGCCTAGGAAATTTCAACCTATCCATAACTTCTGCAGTTGAGATCAGGGTGTCTACAACGTGCATGCACGTTTGGGTCATATGAGAGAGTGAACTCAAGGTACTTCTCGATAAAGACCTTCTCCCTGGTTTAAAATTTTTTTAATTTAGATTTTTGTGATTCATATTTATTTGGAAAGAATAACAAATTGTGCTTTTCTTTATCCACAGCTAAAAGTACGAATTTTTTACAATTGATTCATTCAGACACATGGGAATCACCTGTTGTTTCTAGTTGGGGGGGGGGGGGGGGGGGGGGGGATGGGTGTTGTATATTTTTTCACTTTTATTGATGTTTTTTCAAGAAAAATGTGGGTTTATATGCTGAAAAGGAAATCAGATGCCTTCAGTTGTTTCCAAAAATTTAAGGTCTTGGTAGAAAATCAGAAAGGTAAGAGCATCAAGTGTCGAAGAACTGACAATAGGGGAGAATTTTGATCTGGCGAATTTAATAATTCTTGTAGTGAGAATGGTATTGCTAGGAATTTGATAGTTTCCTGAGCCCCTCAATAAAATGGTGTTGCTGAGAGGATGAATCGTATCATTATGGAGCGTGCCAGGTGTATGTTGAGTGCTGCCGGGTTAGAGCAATGTTTCTGGGCCGAAACAGTTCGTATAGCTTGGTTCCTAATCAATATGTCTCCCAGTTCTGCTATTGACTACAAGACAATAAGAAGAGATTTGGACAGGTATACCTGTTGAATATTCTTTCCTTCATGTTTTTGATTGTGATGCATAATATTTGATTCCAAAGGAGAAAAGAACTAAGTTGGATGAAAACCCAAGAAGTGCGTTTTTCTTAGCTATGTTGATGATACAAAGGGGTATCGATTGTGAGATCCTACTTACCATAATTTTATAATTAATTGAGATATTATTGTTATACATCATTTTTGACGTACTTATGCCTCCCACGCGAATAATGAGAGAGCAGGTAACAATTTGGTCATGTTGGTACTCAAAACACCGACAGACCAAAGTCATGTTGCGAAATAAGTCTCGGACCAGGCAACCTGGGAGGAATGCTGTCGCGCCAAAGAGAGACACTACAACTGTAGCCCTATGCTAACGGCTTTAGAATGGGGGGGGTGGGGGGGGNGGGGGGGGTGGGGGTGGGTGCTATTATTTTACTTACTAGTTAGTTAGTAGTTAGTTTTTACGTTAAAGAAAAGTAAGTTGGGTTTA